>JAHWXV010492760.1:0-13640 GCA_024586415.1 Phrixothrix hirtus | reverse complement strand
AATTAAATCATGATTTACTGATCTTGTGCAATATGAATCGTCTGTATCGATATATTTTGATACAGTAAATATGAATATCGATCTGACGATTAATCAAGATCTAGGGAAATCGTGACAGTATGAGGGCTATTTGTATGCGGTTTGCTACTAACTTCCTGCCAAAGAGATTTCAGGCAACAATACAGTGCTGCAACTTTATATATTCCAGATGGAAGTTCTTTACTGACATTAATGCTATGATGAAGCCTCCCCCATGGGCGCAAGTAGTACAGCTTCTGTGTTCTTTACTTTAGTATTAAGTAGCTGGAAGGTTACTCATCCCATAGAAAGGAATGGTGCGAAGTTGCACGTTTTTACGACCTTCAAAGAGGATTTATCAATGCCCAGAATCACCCTCATCCCCTAAAGAGAATCTTGCGTCTTCGGTTCATAGACCCTCCACATTTCAGGTCTTAAGCCTTGCCTGTCAAGGCGTCGCAGTAAGGAATCAATATCTTCGTATGGTCTAGGTATCTATACTGCAATCTTGCTGAGCTTAGGGAGTGCTGGAAAACCGCTAGTGAGTTTCCATCCCTCGTCTAAAGTCAGCGTAGTCGTGACCTGTAAAAGCCACTCTCTGCTCAGCTTATCGGTACAGTTTACCACATGATGGTTTTCTGTATGTCCTGTGTATCATGGAAGCAAGAGCTAGGTTCACCAGAAGGTATCTCGTTTAAGGCTTCCACAACCTTATTTATAATCTTTCACTTCAGTTCGGTAGAGATCAGTACCTCGGGATAGCCTTCCAAGATGATTGAAGCCCTAAGCGTGGACTCCGCAGACCTGGTAAAGGAGATTTGTTTAAGCCTAAGTTGCCAAGCTCTTTTTGAGGAGCTTTAATCTCAGGTGTGTAACACTTGCTGATCTTAGACGTTTAGTATGCGCAGATTTATTTTTAGGTTTGCTATTTCCTACCGCCTTGGTGTGATCTTCAGCCGCTTTTTCCCTCTTGAGTTTGCTCCTTTAGGTTTCAGACGGCTTTGGTCTTTGGTTAGATAGTTTGAGATTGCTGTAATGTGCTCTGTTTTAGCAACTCGACATTCGGAGGTTGCCAGAGCCCCCTCGTTAGATATTAGAGGTACTGCTAAGGCAGTGCCCCCTAGCTGCACGAATGTTTGTGGTGATACGTTCCATAATTGTTACCACGAATCGTTAGGAAGTATAATGTCGATTTCCCCAGAGTCTGATTAGTGGAACAAGGCGACTTAATGCAACGGGGTTGCGCCTGATGCCCCGAAGGTGACCGCTTGAAGGGGTTCTGCTCCCCCCAATGCACCCCTTCCCGCGTATCATAACTTGGGATTAGAGGTTTGTTAAGTGGTTGTCTACGCGCGACCTAGATGATTAAGTCAAGGTCCCCGCACATCTAGCTGGGGATCTTTGCTTCACAATGTGGTTATAGAAACTCAACCAGACTAGTGTCTACGGTTTTACAGTGTTAAGGTCAACACTGATGACGTTATCCCTTGTGTAAGTGTTTGTAGGATGTCAATCCTTGTATTGTTCTTCACATTCCCTTATGAATGCTCTTCAACAGTAATTGCGTTGAAGAGCTAGTTTTAGGTGCCTCTCACAGACAAGAGGACCTAAGAAAGAATGTGCGTCAGAGTAACAATTTTTTATCCTCTTATGCACATCAATAAATCATCCCCAAATTGTTCTCAACCTTAAGAACAAATTTATTTATGTCTTGGAAATTGGGGATGTACCAAATATCAAGATGTTAATCAAGGTGATCAGCATGATTCAGATTAAACAGCTGTGAACCATTTAACAGAATGTTTATTAAAAACAAAAAAACTTAACCTTTATTCAATTCTATAACCTATATCTACTTGTTCGTTCAGTTCTTTCAACACTGTTACCAATAATTTTCATACCTACTTTTAATTTTTATGTTGATAATCAACCAAAGTTCAATTTTATCTTAAATTAATGCCAGAAATTTCCTCTATTTTTATCTTTAATTCTTTTGTCTTACCTTTCTGCATTACGAAGATTTTCGTGGATTTCTTAAATAATTTATTATTGTTGTAAACTGCTATCTTGCTGAACTTGTATGCCAGCAAATTCCGTAACCTTATATTTCCTCTGACTAAACATTTCTTAACTGTAATTATGTTAACATAGATTTTTATGTAGTAATTTTACCTACATTTCATACTGTTTGAAATACTTTTAAATAATCCTAATTTTAATTTCTCATTTTACTGGTATTTTCTTAATTATTTTAAAATATTTCAGACAGTACTCCTTTATCCACAACCTAACAGTAAGGCAGGATTCGAACCGCTAAGTTTAGTAAAAACAGGACGCCACATGAGGGCACTCAGACGGGTCTTGTGAGCAGAGAGTTGGCCTCTGGATGAATGTGTAGTTAAAAAATCTGATGTGTGACAACAAACGACTTTCTCTTACGCATAAGGTCCACAAATGATTACGTTATTATTTACGTTTATTTTAGAAACGACAATTGTAACGGACACCCGTCCAAGTTATTGGACACGCAAAACACTACTGAACTCCAGAGATTTTCTCTGATAACTCGCTTCAACGCATTTTTTTCAGCAAAACCGTTAAGTTCACGTAAAAGTTAATTACAGACACAATAACAGTAGCAAATTTTAAAAAAATGTTATAGTTGTTTTCGAGAAAATCGCAAGAATCTTAAAAATCACAAGAATAAAGTGGCACTTCCGGTCATTCGATTTTAACTAAATTCTTCCCATCTCATTTACGGAAGATAAAAACCTAAATGTAAAATTTTTTGAGATATATTGTTCACAATTAATACATAAAATACTTCAGACTACTCGATTTTCGAAAATTTATTAGAGAAACTGCTTCATTCATATAAAACGAAATTACGTAGTTACGAAACATACTAACTTTTAAAAAAATCGTTAGAGCCGATTTCGAGAAAATCACGAAAAGCAAAAAAATTCGGAAAATGTCTAAAAATAATAGAAATAAAGTTGTACTTCCGGTTATTCGATTTTAACCAAACTCTTGATTTTGCATACATAGGTGGTTATAGCCTCAAATATAAATTTTCATTTCTCTACGACTTTTAGTTTCATAATTATTTTATACTCAGTTAATTGTAAGAGTACTTTCGGTTACTCGTTTTACGGAGAATTTTCTGAGAAACCGTCTTAATTATATGAAAGGACATTAAATGTTTGAGAAATATAATAAACTTTAAAAAAATTCGTTAGAGCCGATCTCGAGAAAATCGTGAAAAACCAAAAAATGGCAAGAGTAAAGTGGCACTTTCGGTTATCGGTTTTTAGTGAAATTATTGCAGTTGCGTGCGATTGATGCACACTTAAACATAAAATTTTGTTTGTTTACGACTTTTCGTTTTCGAGATATCATGTTCACAAACATACACACTCGCAGACCAATTTTCAAAAACATGATTTTTGACATCGAAAATTTTGGACGAAAACAATACTTTCTCTATACTATATTTCTTATAGGTAAGAGAAAGTAAAAATAATATCCTATTGAATAACACAATTCACCGGATACATGCATGTGTCGCCATATTGTCTCGGAAATTTCAAGTTTCGTATCAGAATGAAAAATACATTTAGATTCAGAATTCCTAAATTGATATGAAAATAGCGGCTGTGGAAGGGGAGTGGCGATTTAAAATATCAATAATATATGATATCTCTGAGCCTGAAGTCATACATTAAAATTGAAAACATCCTTGGATTAAAAGTACTAAAATGATGCCAAAAAATTTGATGTGGGTTAACACACAACTTTCCTTTACATAGTTTAAATTTAATTTAAAGTTACTGATATTAATTACTTTTCCATACATATACTTACACTAGAGCTTTATACAGACTGTACCAAAAGTCCCATTAACCCCTCACCCCCCTCTAAATTGCAAACATCCGTAGGAAGTGTTCTTTCAACAATATGTATATGTTGATAGAAGCGTGTAGTCGTAAATGCAACAAGTAACCACCATTTACTCCAGACGTTGTGTGTGCACACCGTCATTTTCATGCCACAGTATTATTCGCCTCCAGAACTGATGTAAAATGCACCGCAGCATTATTGGAGTGATGGAAGCAAATGCATTCCGAACAGCGTCTTTTAATTCTCCGTTGTCTGAACGATTCTGGGCGACTCTCTGTTTAATGTGTCCCCATAATGCGTTACCACAGGATGGGAGATCCGGACTTTGTGATGGCCATTTTAGAGGTGCCGGTAACGTTGGCGATCTTCTTCCAATCTATCTGTCTCTGAACACTTCGTTAAGGTATTTCCTGACGCGTATTGCGAAATGAGCTTGTTGAGACCAGATTCGATCAAGAAGTTCAAAACGCTCCAATTGCAGTACAAACCAGTAGCGTAGCATGGCGATATAAGTTTCCTGATTAAGTGGCACTTCCATGAGTCTCGGAAACTTCGAAAAAATGTGTAGCAGACATTGCAGCCCATAACATCACATGAGGTGGGTTCATTTCCAGTTCCTCAAAGAAATTAGGATTCTCCTTACTCCAGAAATATACATTTCTGTCTTTTGCACTGCGGTAGATAGCGCATTCGTCTGAGAACATCACTTTTCCACGTTTGGGAATTGTATCGAACAGTTCCAGTAATTCCGCAAAGGCGTTACGTCAATTATGCATGTCCTGATCTGTCAACTCATTTCCAAACGAAGGTCTGTACGGTTTTAGGCCTAAGTCTCTCCTCATGTGTCGGTGTAATGTGATTACTGGGACGTTCAATTCCTGTGATCGCTTGCGTAGTGACTTTTTCGGCGAACCTCCGCACACGTGTCTGCTCTTGTTCTTGGTCTTCCAGAACACGGTCTATTTCTAGTGGAACCACTTTCAAATAGCTTCTTCTCCCAACGTAAAATTGTTGGTTTCGGTGGTGCTGCCCTATTAAATCTAATGTTCAAATCATTTTGAATCTCTCTCAATGATTTCCTAGTGTGAGGTCGTTCATGAGCCCAGATACTCATAACGATTTATTGCTCTAAGGTATAATTTAATTCGTCAGCAATCTTTTCACGGCCCAATATTACCTGAAACAAAATAAAATCATATAGCATACAGTTAGGTGAGGGTAATGGGACTTTTGGTACACCCTGTACAGTGAAATCTCTGTTTGTGAACACCTCTTTTATGTGAATACTCCCTTATTTTGGACACTTTTCGTTATTTCAAATCATTTACATAAGAGTTGTCACAAGCGCGACTGGCGTTACGCCCGAGGACGATGCTGGTGTCCCGCTAGCTTCTCGGAGGAGGGTTGGTCCATGATAGATTTCACCAGCACGTCCACGTTCTAAAAAAATCTGAAATTACGTACAAAAGGTTTGAAGTTGGGAGGGGGGCTCTACTCCTTATTGGCCGTATAATGAATCGAACTGTCCTTCGGAACGAAAAAACGGTTCCGCAGCATGTAAATGCGTTGTCATTGACTTGCCTCTTACATAGGCCCCAAATATCAGTATGAATTAAGACCGTAGCTAGAGGGAGGGCACCTTGACAAACACATATCCCTTGAAATACAAAATAATCACATTTAACTTATTCTAAGTTTAAAATGAAAGTCCAATTGAGGAATAGCTATTTATCTATATCTAAAGAAATGGCTTATTCAGCATACACAAAAAAACAACAAAAGAACACACAGTGTTACAAGCAAACTTCTCTGGCTCTTGAATGCGGCCTAATTCAAGAGTTACGGGGAAGACTAACCAATCTATTATAAAATGAACTTATTATCTAAATATTATATTCACAGCAAATAAAGGTATGCATCAAGAGTTCGGTCAAGAATTATGTTCTGACAGGCTCCCTCAAAACGGGAATGGTTTAATCTGCGCTCTACAATATTCGGTAGCCCCGGCTACTATGAATTACACCGGATTCCCACCGATACACGTCAACATCGCGAATACGCCCTTACAGGCAACCAATATTGAAGCAAAGAATGTAATAATAAGTACCTTTGTATTGATCGACGCGTCACAGAGCTACTCGCTTACCCAAAAGCACCATAATCATCGGCCATGACTCTTATACGTTCCTGCGTTCTCAGTGGGCTCACACGTCCTATGAACCAGCGAACGGGATGGAAAAAGTCAGGTAGTTCCCCCAAAACCTACTATTCGGTTTCTCAGGGACCGGGATTCCGCCACACTTACACCCATGGAAACCTTGCACTCCCACCGGAAACTTCAAAAGTCACTCATACACGACCGATTTCTATCACGTACGACCTACGCGTGCTTTAATGCCATATCGCAGTGGTATTACGACGACTTATTACAAATTATTCACATTCGTAATTCACAAGAGTGAAAATCGTTTACAACTGTCACTTTATTTTCTTAATTTTTCGCCACCGAGGAAAAAACTCGTCTCTCGTTTCTTTTGTTCCGACCGACTCTATTTATTTATGTAGTCCTAACAACCACGAATTTACCGTAAACGTACGGCGGTAAATTTAAATATTGGCGCGGGACGCCAACAAAACCTGACAGAGTATATAGAAAATAAACCTCTATATTATACACACTCTCTAATATATAGACAGCCCTTTTCTGTCCCAAGTTGTTAATTTACTTCTATATTGTGGACAACTTTTAAGTAAAATACAACATGCAATTTATTTTAACCTTTAACACGCTTTGCAATTCAAGTACAGGTATTCAAAAGATTTTCCGAAGAAAACTCATTACTGTTAATCTCCCCTGTTAATTTCTTTAATGACAGGTGAATCATTAGTATATATTAAGTATATACATATTTAACACGATTTAATTGACAGTTAGGTTGTTGCAGGGTCATTACTGTCTGTTGATAATTTGCTATTACATAATTGGTAATTAATATGCCGAGGAGTTAGGAATATGTTTAATTTATTTCTAATAACGACCTGAAACTTCAAATTGATTTTGCATATAGCTCAAATGTTGCCTAGTTGAATCTACAGCGCTTAATTTAATTAATTAAATTATGATCTATAGTCTTGAGCAAACGCTCAGGATAAAATAATATAATTTAATAATAAAACAATTAAACAAGAAATATATACAGAAATATACATGGATGCAATAAGCAATTAAATAAACTAAATAAAACTAAATTCAATTACGGAAATAAATGATCTAAAATATCTATGTGATGCTTAAGATAAACACCACAATATTCTATAAACAGTTATGGTCAAAACTATAATATTAACACAAAACAGATGTTAGGCAGGAGCATTGAAGGGTTTTAAAAAGGTTTTACACATTTCAATGCTACCCTATTAAGCTCTGTACCTTATTTAAATTTGCAACTAACTAAATTCTAATTTTACTAAGCGCTCAGGTAGTTCTTAAAAATGCTTTTCTTACGTTTGAGAGGTTTACCACATTTCGAAATTTTATTTTTAACCCAGCTTATTATGGTATTAAACCTTAAATAAGCTTGTACAATTGACGTGCTCAAAAGTAATACAAAGGTAAAATTTCATTTAATAATCAGTTTACAAGTTTACTTTGTGCAGTTGCGATGGCTCCGTGAAAATATTTTTAACTTTAAAGGTATACTTCCCTAATATTGAAACTTCACCATTGTCATGTGGTGTCCATTATAGAAACGTTTCACTGTAATTGAATTTTAATGTAAGCACATAAATAATTTATGAATTTAAACAAAAAGTGAATAAACATATAATTAACGTATACAAACGTTAAAATATTTATTTGTGTCTTTTGGGAACGATAATTGCAATGGTCACCCATCCAATTAACTGGACACGTGAAACCCTGCTCAACTCTAGAGATTTTCCTCGATAACTCGCTTTAATGAAATTTCTCAGATAAACTGATTAGTTCACGCAAAAAGCCATCGAAGACATAAAAATCGCAGCAACTTTAAAAAAACTTAAAAATCGCAATAAAGTGGAACTTCTGGTCAATCGATTTTAACGAAATTTTTGCTGTTGCATGTCAGCATGATAATAAACAAATATAAAATATCATTTTTTAAGGTGTAGTTTTTGAGACCTTCACAAATAATACATAAAGCACTTCCGGTTACTTGATTTTCGGTTACACTACAGCGGAGATTCATGCGACTGTTAACGTCAGGGTTCCACAGTTTTTTATTTTAGTTCCACTCCGGTTATAAGTAATCTAACGAATAATGGCCTAAAAATTCAAATAATAAATGCATATACCCTATTGATCTGCAAGGTAATATGAAAAAAAGAAAATAATAAGAAATCGTATTGCAACACCTTCTTTTAATTTCTTATTCAAAATTAAAAAGTCAATATTCATGAAACAGAAATAACTATAATTAATGATCACTTACTGTTAAAAATCTTGTGTGAGACAACACGCGACTTTCTTTTACGTACATAGATATACAAATATGCAAATATTCACATATAATTAAAATATTTACGTTTATTTTAGGAACGATAATTGTAAGGGTCGCCCATCCAAGTTACGGACACGTAAAACCCTGTTTAACTCCAGAGATTTTCTCTGATAACTCGCTTCAACCCATTTTTCCTGGAAAACCTCTAAGTTCACGTAAAAGAATGACAAGGACATAAGAACCGCAGCAAATTTCAAAAAAACTGTTAAAAACGTTTTCGAGAAAATCGCAAGAATAAAGTGGCACTTCCGGTCATTTGATTTTAACTAAATTCTTGCGGTCTCATGTACAGAAGATACAAAACATAAATATAGTTTTTGATTTTCATATAATGATTTAAGGTACGTTGTTCACAACTAATACCCCAAGTACTTCCGGATACTCAATTTTAAAAAATGTATTAGGGAAACTCCTTGCTTAATATAAAACTAAATTAAATAGCTAAGAAATATACCGAGTTTTAAAAAAATCGTTGGAGTCAATTTCAAGAAAACCGTGAAAATGAAGAATTCGAAAAATATTTAAAAATGACAGAAACAAAGTGGTACTTCCGGTTATTAGTTATAACCAAATTTTTGATTTTGCAAAAAAGGCGATTATGACCCCAAATATAAATTTTCATTTAGTTAGGGCTTTTAGTTAACAGTGAAAGTACTTCCGATTATTCGATTTACAGAAAATTTTCTAAGTAACAGTCTAAATCTAGGCTGTTACACATAATCATGTGAAAGGACATTAAATGTTTAAAAATACAATAAATTTTAAACAAAATCAGAGCCGATTTCGAGAAAATCTGAAAAAACAAAAAATTCGGAAAAAATCTAAAAATGACAGAAATAAGGTGGTACTTCCGGTTATTCTATTTTAACCAAAGTCTTGGTTTAGCACACTAAGATAATTGTGATCTTCAATATAAATTTTTATTTAGGAGGGTTTTTAGTTTCACAGTTATTTCATTCAGACTTACCGGCGAAAGTACTTCCTGTTACTCAACTTACGGAAAATTATATGAAAAACCGTCTAGATTATATTAAAGAGCATTACATTTCTAAGAAATATAGTAAATTTAAACAAAATCGTTAGAGCCGATTTCGAAAAAATCTCAAAAACCCCAAAACTGACAAGAGTAAAGTGGTACTTCCGGTTTTCCGATTTTAGTGAAATTTTTGCGGTCGCGTGCGACCGTTATCGTGTTCACACACATGTGGGCACGCACGCACGCACACACACACACACATTCACACAAAAATACGCACGCAAGCACTTATGCCCGCGCACGCCCGCCCGCCTTCCCGCACGCACCCACTCACACACACACACACACACACAGACCAATTTTCAAAAACATGATTTTCATACTCAGGGGACTCGAAAACGTGCATTTCCACTAAAATTTCGACATCGAAAATTTCGTTCAAAAACAATACTTTCTCTTTTACCTATATTTCATATAGATTAAGAGAAAGTAATAACAAGTTATTATGATAAATACAGGTTCTTGTTTTCCCAAATTTATTCCTAATTTTCGGATGTTCTTTTCTAAGAGGCCTCTTGTGCACCTTTTGTTCCTGACTAATTTCTCTATCATAAAATACAAAATGAAATACATATAACATCCAGTCCCAAACAAACGTAAACAATCAAAATCCTGTTATGTTTTTATTATTTAATTTAACATTTGTGCCACCACTAAATTTACAGTCGCTAAAGTTCTTGTTCGGAGTTCCGCGACGCAACTATTGATTTTAGTTCAGAGACAAAATAAGTTACATTTACTTGTTTTATTATTTTGTAACCTGGACTGCTTGCTTGGGTTGGCCAATGCTACTCTGCCTTTCCCCACTATTCACCTTCCTTTTGAACGCTCTGTACTTTGGCAACAATTCCTCAGAAGACTCTTTGTCAACACTCTGCAGTCTTTTAAGTGTTTTATCAGCAATGCACTAAATTAATACACACCTTTACTACGCGTATTTAAACCAAAACTGTTTTTTGACGAGGATCACTTTGCAATTTTTTATCAAAAATGCTCTATTAAAAATGTACAAAATTAATACGCACTTTATCTACGCGTATTTCAACCAAGATTGTAAAACCACTGTTCGAGGGGTCGCTTCCTTTCTTGACCTTCATGGTCTCTTCCCCATTGGTCGAACAATATCACGCCATCCAGACGAGTTTTATTACATGTGACAAATTTTCCTTACACATGACTTTTTGTCACGTTCTCCGAACTTATTAAAAACGAACATTTGAAACTTTCTTTGGATTTAAAGTAATTACATCCCTAACACAATTGTGTTATTCTAAAACTATTTTTTAGTTATTTTGGAAAACCACAATCCCCAATTCACATCACTCCCATTAATTATTATACGTATAGAGGGTGTCGCAAAAAAATCCATCAAGTATGATGCAAATCTTACAACTATTAAATTTCTTAATAGGATTTTAAATATAAATGATTCCTAAATTAGACTAGAAAATTTTAAGGTGTTGCAATAAATAATTAAGAATTCTTAATGCATCATTTGATGAACAATAAACAAACATAAACGTTCACTTCCAATGTGGCACCATTAATATTAAATAACTAAATCAAAAAATCTTATAGAATTTGAATAATAGTAGTTACTAGAAATTATAGGTAAGCAACTTACCATAAACAAATAACAATTGTATACCAGCTGGAAAGCGGAGAGGATCCCATAGGGAAATCTAAAGAACGAATAAGTCGGAATAATTAGTTACATTACAACATTACAAGATAGCTAGATGTCGAGTTGTTATTTACGTGGCTGTGGAAATTTGAAGCCGCATTCTCAGTTTTTACCAAACACATAGCGCATAATGGTCTCAGGTGACATTATATTGCAGTGTTTAAGTGTACCTAGCATTTCTTTAAGTAAATATAGTTTATTATACCATAGAAGAAAAAGTACAAATAATGATATTGTATTATAACCGAATTTTGCGACATCTTTTTAAATAAATGTAAGGCAAACCCCAATTTATTAAACAATACTTATTTACAGATAAGTTCTCCTTTTATTTATACGGACATAATTATTAACCCGGCTGGAATTAATTTATAATATAGTTTTAAATTGCAATAAATGAAAATGACTAAGACATAGACACTAAACCGGAAACTCTGCAGTAATTTCTGACGTGTAATTTAAAACTACTTGATAATTATTATCAGCACAATAGATCAGCAATATATTCATTTCTATGTAGCCCTTATTTCTTTCCATACAGTATAGTACTTATAACAAATTAATTATTCTTTGGTTTTTAATCTTTTATTGGTATAAATAAAAGGATTCATCACAAACAACACCGACTTCAGCTAATAAAGTTCAGGCATAAAATTCATTATTCATAAACGATCTTCTGTAATACGTATACAGCAGTGTCTTTAATTTAAAAAAATAAAGAAGTGGGCAGTGAGGCAAAAATAGAGAAGAACGTTACAGTATGAAGGGCTGATTAAGTGATAAACGCTTCAGCTCGGTGATCATATGTTGCCTGTTAATCACATTTGTAACTCGTAATTGTCAAATTTACAGCAAAGTCTAGTAATTAATTTATGTTCCTTGAATTACCTTGGTACTTTATAATGGTAAGAATATGTGTCGTCAATTCCGGTAGCTAACTGATTACGGTAAGGAGCGTATTTGAATGAGGGAGCGCGAATTTTCATTTCGTGACATTACGGACTGCATTGGTTAAGATATCACAACAATATAAATATTTTCCGTAAAATAACTCAGAAGTGGTGTATATGTGTGGCAACGTAATTCTGGACGACCAAGAACCTCCAAAAGAAATCTAGGTCTTCTAATTTCTGGTTAAAGAGATAAATTTAGGATTTCTACAAAGAGAACACGTAATTAACCAGCAATTACAGGTTTGGCACTAAGTAAGCCTTCCATACGCAGTAAGATATATGTTTTAGACGTGCCCGTATCGAGATTTTCAATATTTGCCATTTAGTCAATGTCACCACACTGCACGGATTTATAAACGAAAAATAATAGAATAAAATTGTCTTCACCTCGCTCTTATTTGTATCAGTAACTGTTCGCACTAGAAAGGTGAACGTTACATGTCAATGTCACATTTATTTCAATATTTTGCTTTGTTTCAGGTTAACGTCCACAAATAGGTCATTACTCTGAAATGAAGTCACTAGGATAGTTTACAAAGTCTGACCTCACAATTGTTTTTTTAGCATATTTTAATGTTTAATAGGCACAAATTTGTTGTAACACAATTTATAACTTATTTTCTATTTATTTTGGAACATGTTCAAGGTTCAAGGTACTAAATTACAGTTTTCTTATTTCAAACACTTTTATCTGTCAATGTAATAATGTCATTTCCGTAAATAATAAAACTACAAATTTATAAATTACTTTGAGAAATCAACTTGATTTCAGAAGTAGTCGATCAACTATATTTACCATAGGACAAATTATAAGTGAAATAATGGAGGATTCTGAAACCAAGACAGGTGGCTAGCAAAAAGTTTTAGATTGTGTATTGCTTGATATTTATTTAATAATGTAACAAAACGCGTGACTTACTTAATTATTTTTTCGACTCTAATTTATTTACAATTAATTATATTTCTAGACTAATTATTTAAAACACAATTTATCTTTCTACGTACATCTTTACACGCCAATATCAGTTTCATAACTAACTGAAATATAACTTCTAGAATGTTCCAGAGAAATAGAGAAAGAATAATTCATTTAAACTAGTAATTTGATATAAAGCATGATTTATCACAGAAAATTCCATTACGTGACTCATAATATGATTGATAATTTTGTTACGCTATCCCCTCTTTAACGTTGTTGCACCCCGTAACAGTGTAACCTCGACCTCAGTTTTTGCAGTTCAGATGTTACTACTTCGACTGTTGGATAATAGGATCCATGACGAAATCTGTATTACGAACTATTCTTACAATCCAACTCCTAATAAAAGTATTTTATTAGTAGATATATAAGGGCGGTTCTCCATCGCAAATGGGCTCCAAGATGGCCGCAGAGTTGTCTGAGGGGCACAGTCCTGGGTGTTGAGATGAGGCAAAGTCCCGGGTGTAGAAATGGGGCTCCGGACTCTGCCCCAGAAGTAGACAGGGGCCCCAAGATGGCCGCCAGAGCATGG
>JAHWXV010492745.1:0-11676 GCA_024586415.1 Phrixothrix hirtus | reverse complement strand
AATATTTTGAAAAACAATAAAACAGTTTGTTCCAAAAAATTTGTTTTCTTTCCTAGTTTTTGTAACTACTTAAAAGGCAACCCTCGTAATAATATTGTTGGTTATTTAGAAAATTTGTTGCAGATTTGTAAAATTGCTGTAGAGTATAAACCTTTAGAGTAGAATCAATATGGCGTACAGCCCTCGCATAAACCATAGATTCCTTTTATATGCATCAGGAAGTATAAATCTAGACGTAAGATAAGATGGCCATTGTAAGAGATACAACAGTCAGAAGCACTAAACAACTGATATTTTAAATTAGCTAAACACAATGAAATAAATTGGTTGTAAAATACTTTTATTGAAGAAGTACAGAAAATACTCTATAAATGATCAAAATTTAAAGAAAGTTTCTTGCAACACTTCATGCCTAGCATGTAATGCAACTACCGTGTTTTGTAACAACTTGTTGCAGTAAAATATTAGATGAAATTTTTTAAAATATGTAATTGTAGTAACTTGTATTATTTAGTCATCGGAAGCACTATTTTTGACACTGGTGTTAGTGTCCGAATTTATATCACCAGTATTAATAACAAAGAGATGTTGCACGATATCAAATTACCTTTCTGTATTCCATCACTCGGACATATTTTTCTCTACATGTTGAATTCATCTTTGCCAATAATTTTGATCAATCTTTTGTAACAATTCCGTTCAAATTAGGTTGAAATTTTCATCAGTATTATGTATATTGTATCTTCCAAAATGTTTATTGTAATACTCTTTATAATAACACCTATTAATTTAATAGGATTAAACTGACAATGCTATGGCGGTAATTTTAACACCTTATGACCAAGCACTGTAAACCTCTTCATGAACTTCAAATAATGATGGCTTGCCAATTTTTTAACTAATTGTAAAAGTTTTCTTTTCAATATTTCAGAATTGGAAGCAATATTGCATGTTGATAAATAATTTAATGATTCCTCTTTTGTTGATATAATATTGGTCACTTTTTCTACCAATTTTGAGCGATATCTGGCATTATCTAATATAATTAAACCTGGTTTACTCAAATTAGCAATCAAATCATATTTAAACCATTTTCTAAACAAGTTTGGGATTTTTTTGAAATAAAAGAGGCGTATTCTGAACAAAACTATTTTTGTTTCCTGCATATAGGATAATGACACCTAAAGGATGATCAATGTAATGTAAAATTATTAACATAAATGTTATAATTTACCAACCATTTTTTTCAACCGAGAGGTTTATCTCTACGCTGTGTTTAGAGATTTCAAGCCAACTACGTTTTGTAAAACCCCGACTAAAAATCCAAGTTTCATTCAAGAATATAGGCTCATATAATTTGCCTTCCTTGTTTTTAAAGTATTGTCTTAAAAATCTTACATGATTTGTAGCAATGTGTTATAATTCCAATAATTTCCGTCTGACAACGTCTACTTTAAATAAAACTCAATCCTAGCTAAAAGCCTGTTTAGACCACTTTCAATAAATGTAAAAGCTTCCCAATTAGATAATTCATGCAGTGTATATATACTGTAGAAAACCCTATACCGAGCGTACTTTTACTTTTTCGACAAAAATTATAAATATAACAGACAAATCGGAAGTAGAAATTAGAAACCCCCTTAATTGTGTTTTTTCTTCAAAAATAGCGCTGACAACAAACTTTTTGGGAATTCCATATTCAGTGCTTTTTGAGAATTAGTTAGGTAATAAACGTGCTTTGACTAGGATATAGTATAATGTATAGTTTTCGATTGATCACTCTACCGAACAATGGTGATTTTAGTGTTTTGTCTATGTGACGTTCATACAATTCATTTACAAATTGTCTTACTGATTCTCTGGCTCCACTTTCGCATAATACTATATCAATCTAAAATGTTATAGACCATATATCACCCACTAGAGCTATAAAATATCGAACCTGAAACGTTGTAATAATTGAATATACCTCTGCTCGATGTAAGCTGGGTCATCGGCATTTGAACTACAATTAGTATCTACTCTACTAATGGAATTACGGTGCCATTTGCCAGATTTAGCGATGTTAGACCCTCGTAACTAACAAATAAAAAAATTATCCTGTTCTCATATTAGAAAATTAAAATAAGTTTACACCTATTTCAAATTTCCAAAAATTATTGTATGTAGAAATAATCTAACAGCATTTATAAGTTGAAACAAAATTTCGCAGACATTAAAATAAATGTTTAACAAAGTTATAAAAACGCGCGTTTTGGATATATAATCCATAGTGTAAAATAAACTAAAAATCGAAGGGATACAAACTAATTATAAGAAATAAAATTTTCTACAAGGAAAGGTTATCACGATATCACATGCCACGAGGTTGGATCACTTTGCCGTCGACAGAACCGACGCAAACAGCGAGCGCCAAGTTACTGCGGTGCGTCGGTACCACCATCTTTCTTTCTGACTAAATTTTACAGGTGTAAGCACAGCACATATATATCTCTGATGTTTACAACTGATACAAATTTTCCTTCGTTTCGAGAAAAAGAACTAGTTCCCACTGAGACGCGACATACATCACTGGGAGTAGGTTCATAAATACTACAGGCTTCAACACACGTCTGGCAGTTAACGTAAGAGATAGTTAACCCGTTTACTACACTTTAGGAATACCTGTAGATGTTGTAGATATTACAGGAGAATACGCTCTCTAATTCCCAGACCACACCAGGGAGGTCGAATGACTACCGTCAAGTCTACAAGGGTGTCTTCAATCCCAATGGTTGGTTAATTGCGGACTCAAAATACACCACATGCCGCGAGAATCTATTTTCCACTCTTACTCGGTTGCCGAAACGAGCTTTACTATTATCTGTCTTCGTTTTCCCCAGCGACAACTTACTTAACGTTGTTCATCCGGATTTTAACACGTCACCAATATGCCAACCGCGCGTATTTTACGGAGGGTATCATCCGCGTCTTTAAATATCACCCAAAACAGCAAAACGAACTGATTAGGGAAACGACAAAATCTATTCATCAAAATTTATTTGAATATCATTTCCAATTATTTTTATTAATTCTAGAAAAAACTTTTACTCTCATTTCCATCATAAATAGCCACGTCTTTTTTTCAAACAGGAATCTGGCTGCTTGGATCCTTCAAACTGAAGACAACAAATCCTGATAAGGTCTTTGGTTGCAGCAAAAATCTAAAAAGTTCAAAAAATCCTCCTAAATTATGGTACCATATACATAAATTACTTAAGCTGTGAAACTCAGGGAACTTGCGAAATAAACGTAAACATTTAACGGCTTTCCGTTACGAACACGCAACCAACAGATTGAAATTTGAAACCTTTTATTGGTCAATGCAACAGCGGAAAGGGAATGATAAAATATTATAAAAAGCAGTTCAATACAATAAAAACATCTTATTTTTGTTAAAACTGTGATTTATTAAACAACTGTGACCGCTTCGAAACTAGATCCTTTGGTGGTAAATATGTGAATTCCACAAGTCGTTTGCTCGCCAAAGTGCTACTAAAGTAATTGAAAACAATAGTACCTCTGATTAGTAGCCCGCAGCGAAATTAAAGTTTTACGAAAGAACAACGTCAAAGAAATTATAAAATTCAAGTTTTATAAACGGAAAGTTTTAAAGTGATTTTGTTAAACGCGCAACAAATAAGGAAGTGAAAGCTTGAAGATTTAGCAGTGGACTTGGAAATAGCATTCCTAGAATCCTAATTGTAATTCAAGGAGATAAGCAGAAGGAAGATGAATTATCAACCAAACAGAGATGATTATTACACTCCAATTTACTACGTAAGTGAATGCTTTTAAAGTTTTAAAACTAAGACCTGTGCTTTAAAACGAATCACAGACATTGTAAAACAATTTTAATTTAAATATAAAATTAAACCTTTCTGTGTCGTCTGATCCGTTAGTACAAAGAGTCACTCAACTGCTGTTTACATTTGGCAGACACAATCCTAACAGGTAACCAACGGCGCTATCAAAAGGTAAATATTTTCTTGTTATAGTACAACGCTTCTTATACTGATGGCTAAGCAAGACCTTTAAGTTTTCCGGACTACTTCCAGTAATATTCTTCTACAAATTTAGCGGCCACTCAAAATATATTATGTAACTTAATGCAGCGAGGTTCGTCTATGCTCTAAGTCTTCTTTCTTACCGAGGTTGTGTACCATTTCCATCAGACATGTTAAAGTGTAAAAGTGACGCAGAATCCGATTTGTTACAAATACGTGCGTCTTAAGTTTCCGCGAAACTACCTGAAAATTAGTTTGATAAGGCATTGTAAAATAAAATGAGAAGTGAGTGACCGCGAAGTAATTTCAAATAAATACTGTTTATTAGACTGAGTGTATATAAAATACTAATTGTATTAAATATGTAAAACTTAGACATAACAAAATATTACGCAACAACCAAAACTTCAAATAACCGTTCAAATATAAACAACAAGTTGCCACCGAAATAAATACCTAAGATAAACCAAGTTTAAAAACCGTACGTAATTAACTAAAGGATATTAATTGGAATTGCGCAATATTTGGAAACAAAGAAATTGTTAGTCAAAGCATATAAGCGATACGCTTATCAATAAATGTAAGACCAAATAACCACTACCAGAAAAGTTCGAGGAACAGAGAGCGGTATAACCAATTCTGTATAAAAGAACGAAGCTTTCAGCGGAAAAGAGACTTCTCGCGAAGCCGCGACCGAGCTAGCACCGAGAGCTCTAGCATTCTCGTGGTCGAGTTGATACGAAAGCCGAGATAATTTTATTGTATTCAAAAGCGCTTTGTTAATCGCAAAGAACGCAAACCGTCCTCTTTAACTTAATTACATTGTAACCGTTGTTGCAGAATTTTAAACTGCAAAATTAGTTCAGTCATCCTCAAGGATGAACAACCCCTGTTAATTACCAGATTCCGTATAATTTATTGTCGAAAGCATCTGTGTTGTCTATGTAGCGGAAAGTTATCGACAATAGGGCTTAACTAGAACGCTCGCACTTCGAGTTGATTTTGTAGCGGATGTAAAAGCGCCGCTAGAATCTAAAACTGACGCTACCGTCGAACACCTCTGAGTTGTCTCCGGGAGCCAGTTTGAAGTCAGCGACGCTTTTTTGATACTTCCTCCCGTTGAGTGGCATTTGTCGCGAATGGGTTAAAGAGTAATTGTCTGAACCGAGGAAATCATATTACGAACGTTACACGCACGCAAGTGACGTGACCACGTTCGCACCTGGAAAGATACTGAACTTGTTCAATAAAACTACATAAGTAAAAGGCGAACATCAAAGTTCGGCCGGGCGAGTACGCTTTCTTGCGAAGCCACAAAGCGGCGTTCCGCGTCTACTAAAATTAGCTTTATGCCGCGACGCCTTCTGTTATTCTGAAAGCCCTCATTCTTACCAAACTAGAATTATATTTATTTACGCTTATTAATTATTTGTTCTTGTAAATATGTATAAAACATCCGAAAACATTAATTTAGGTTATAATTTTTATTGCTGTGAATAAAATTTCTTTTGAAGATCTTGTATATCTTGTTATTTCCGCCGAACGTAGTTCTTAAATACCCGATTGTAAAAAGATAGTTTTGCATAAGAAGTCGCGACCTTTTTCGAGGGTCTCTCTGCTTTAATGCCTGACTTTCTCAAATTTAGGATAGCCGATTGCGAACCGCTACTACGGAGAACTTCAGCAACGACTGAAACCTGCTAGCAGACCAAATCGAACCGGCCCAAAACCGATGAGCACTCCAGGCTGCTAGAATACAAATAAATTTTTCTTGATCCCGTGATTCAAAGACCCCGTTTTGAACCATTACAGTTCAATTTGGCTACAGTGTTCATTAACCTCTCAGCAGCCTTAGTATTGTTTTCGTTTTCTATTGGTAAATATGATTTTTTTATCGTACCTGGTGCAAAAAATTTATAAAATATAATTGTTAATGCATAAATCAAAGTATACCCATGTTTTCCTGTTATTTCAAATTTATTAACTTTTCATTGCATTTAGGTTTCCTTTTTGTATTCCATTTTGTTCATCTAATTAGTCGCTGATACACATTCAGACTTGTTGATATTCATACTGTGGTGATTTAAATATTTCTTTATTATCCGAGTACGCTGTTATAAACGCAAACACCTCATCTTGACCCCACTTGTTGTGGAACCTATGCTATTTGCTTCCTTTATTTGCAGCTAACCTAGGTGTGTTTTCTGCAATAGTAAAAGAATCTAAACATTCACTTCCTAACCTATTGGTATCGCATTCTTCATGATCAATGTCATAAATCATTCCTGTAGTTTCATCAGTAGAAAATGTTTTAAATTTTGTTAAACGAGTTGGCTGGCTAGACTGAGATTTTATGATACAGAGCTTAACTTTCAATTACAATTATGGTATGTTAGAATTAATCCCTATAAAAATAGATAAGTATTTAATTACAACTGCTTCAAAATAAACTTACACCATTCTTCTAGTTCATTTTCTTAATACTAATGCGATTATTGATACTATAGGTGTTATAAAACCTGTAACTTCATTTAAAAAATATTAACTATGAGTTGCCTTTAAAGATGTGCATAATATTGGAGAATCAAACTGCACTTTTACGTATTTTTGTTTTTATAGTAGCAAAGAGGTCGTTCACTTACCTCATAATTCATTTTTAGATTCTACTATTTTGTACAGTTTAATAGTTTGGAAGTAACTTGTGGTTAAGGTTACTAAGTATTAAAACGTGTATTGAAGTGCAAGCATGCGATATGCTTCGCACCAATAAGGATTAAAATGAAGCCAAAAATGTGAAGAAATCTGATTTAAAGTTATATTAAGTACTTTATATTTGGACTGGTTAGCTCTGGTAATAAACAAGGTACAGTAAAAAAATACAACAGTAAAACTTACTGTTATAAAACATTTTGTTAACGACTAGAGTTACTCGGTCACAATAAAAAGTATTAAATATAGATTTAAATTAGGTTTCTTATAGTCTTTGGCTTCACTTTAACCCTCGTTGGTGCGAAGCAGATCGCTCGTTTTTACAGCAGTACACGTTTTAATATCTATTTTGTATGCATTTATATACAACCTAACCAATTTGCAATATTACTACCTTTAAATTTGCAATTAATTCGACTGCGACCGGACTTAAGTAAATTCAGGAAACCGTGTTTAATAAATACAGTTAATTCAGAAACGCATTGTTTCCGGAACGAAATACCAATAATTCTGTTACCACTGTCAATTTATGGAACATGCGTGAAAATAACTTAAGAAGAACCTAATCGTTGGAACTTTTCACGAATAAAACATAAGGTACTTGTCACGTAATATTACTAAGTCCAAGCTATGCTAAACTTTTTCGCGTGATTTCGTGATGTTTACAACTTTAAGCAATTCTGTTAAATTCTTGTCGAATATGACCAGACATCAAGATCCTTAAAACTATATAGAGTTCAAGGATATTGAACAGATACTGGCTAAAAGTCAGTTAGCGCCCTCTCAACTATATAAACCGAATTAATAAAGTATCACACCTGAAATCTACTTGTTATTTATCGCCATCTGCGTTAGAAAATAGATAATTACCTTTTGTTTTTATTTAATATTATTGGCTTTTCACGCTATTGGTGAAAAATTTCTAAACTCATACATAAAATAACAGCTTACGGACGCAAATCTAGTAGAGTGCAAACAAATATCAGCGGTAATTCTTTATATATGATTAAATTATAAGTAATTTTTTATCTTTAATTTACAAGTATATACTATTTTTAGGATTGTCATTAGAGCAAGCTTGGTTTTAAAAATTCTGGCTAAGTAGATAGCTTCAAATTCACAACTAAATGTGTTAACGGACGTTATGCATATTATAAACTCTCTTAAAATCTTCTATTTGTAATTACAGTCAGAAATTTTTAGTTATTGTAACGATGTATGGAATTAAGTTACAGCGGTAAGTACGTTCAGGTAAAAATTGTAAGTAAAAGTGCAAAAATATGTTTACTAACTGATGCTAACGTCGACCATTATACCTCAAGGTCTATGATCAATTTCAGATTAAATAAATCAAAACTCGTAACTCGTAATTTTTATCAATCTCATATAAGCCATCTGTACTCTAAATTAGCAAATCCTTGTAGCGACCTTCAAGTACTCTTTGCCATGACGAAGGAACCGCACGTAACCCAAACGACACCTTGGAGAACCCTATACAACAGCACAAATTGTATAAATTTCTAAAACCTGAACAATACTTATACTCCTTTACTTAAATAAAACTATTCTTAAAAGCTTCAATTTTATATGTTATTAAAGCAACTTAAGCACTGTATTAACTTGCAATAATGCACGTATAACAATAACTTGGTTTAATCTAAAATTTTAAATAATTAGTATGTTTAAATTTAAATATAATATCAAGTAACGTTAAGGTCTGGTTTAATTTTAGTTAAATATCAACCAAGATTGTTTTACCTTAAATTTATAAATAGAGTTAATATTGCAAATGACTAATATTTGCCTATTTAGGTTAACCTTGACGAAATCTCAATAAATGGATGAAATGCTCATTATAAATGATAAAGAAGGCTCCTTGTAGGTAAGAGTAAATTACATTGACTACAAATATAGAGTTAAATAAAACTGTAAACACCGAGTTTTAAGTGACAAAATATTCAATTTAAGATAAAGCAAACTGAGTCTACTAAAAAATTTTATGCTTTTGATAAAAAATATCTACATTCATCAATTTAAACTAGGGCACAGCAGAAGTAACAAGATCATACACACTCTGATATTTCGTGTAACTTTTTTAAGTATCACTAGGATTATGCTATTACATACCTGCAATATTGGATAACAGAAACCCCCTTAGGATTGCAGGATTGTGGTTCATTCCTATAAACGGTGGCTTTGAGGCAATTCTCTAACAAAAATTTCAAAAAGCGAAATTTACTGAAACCGTAGGTCAGTATGCTCCTTTCGTTAAATAATACTTATGTTTTCAGTTATACATTAATTAATGTTAAGGGACATTTAATGTCTAAGTACCGAGAAAGTTATTTTTGAGTGAGCTGAATGATCTTACTGTAGTATTATTTATACTCGTACAATTAATGTCAATCTAACTTTAAGTGTTTGTTAACTGCACTCGGTGTTTTTAAACTACATTAATCATTAATCAAAAACTTGTTTTTTTCATTTCAATGCCTTAAAGGTAATTACTAATACCTATTTAAAAAAAAATACAAGTTTAAGTAATTTTTTCTGTAATATCTCCTTATATTTTGAAACATACTTTCTAAAAACTTTTTACCTTCTTTAAAGCTCGTATAAGATTACTCTGAAATATTAATTTTCTTATAATTTTAACATTGGATTATATAGAAATGTAATTCTTTGCAGTTTTAACTTATTACATTTTATGAATTCTAGAGAAAGTTTGGCATTCTTTACTTAATACAAATAATATAGAGAATGTTTTGAAAATGCCGTAATTAGCTAAAAATTTAATATTATATTATAGTTGAAGATTCTAAATAAAGCCTAAAATTAATGTAGCTAAGTGCTTTCATTTTAACCGCAATTATGAAATGGTTGATTTTATACAAAAAAGAGAATTAAAGAACTTGAAATTAGCTAATTCAAATTTAGCAAAAGAAGCCATGACATTGTAAAGCTTTTTCGTTGCCAGGATATAAAAGTTTTAGAATAAGAAACATCAAAAAATTAATAATATTTATAGGAAATGCGGATAATTAGGTAGTAATTACCAATCCAATCTTTATTGTGTTCTATTTTTCGTAACGTACTTATTTAATTATAGAATTAAAACAGAAAGCGTTTGTTGTTAAAGAATTAAACTACATAAGGACGCCAGTGTAAGTGGCACCTAATTATGATTATTCTAGATTTCTGACACTTTTATGTAGATACGTAGAACAATTTTTGCTAAATTAATACCTAAATCATAAAGTGTTTTAAGTCGAAGTTATTATAGATTACCCTAACTATTTATATTATTAAATTCAAATATGTTCACTATAAATTTAATTAAAATTATAAACTGAAATATAATTGTAAATAATACAATAATCATAAAATTTGATGCATGCACTTAAAAATAATTTCTTTGACCCTACATCTAGTTGTAATACTGAATTTCTAGTGATAAACAACAATATAATGTTAGACACCTTAATTAATAACTAAACAATTACGCTGTTCAAACATTACAATTTTAATTAAACCACCATTTAATTTAAATTTCTAAACTAATTTGCTGTGACAAAATAACCAGTAATTTTAAGTTAAACTAAGCTTCACGGACTTTAAAATAAATATTTTACAAGGTTCAAAGTGCCCGTAATAAAACAAGTCGCGAGTGAATTTTAAAATTTAGGTAAAAAAATAAAACTTCAAAGCAATGGGATGTAAAATGGAGTTATGCAACGAAACATTTTACATAGAAACTCTTGCAATAAAGATGCTATCAAAGAGAAGTACTATTTGTCTACGTCATAGAAAAAGAACCGGGGTCCAAGCTTAAAGCGCATAGGAAAAACCGCGACTTGAACAGAAATTTAACGTTTCTATTTCGAGCACGAAACTACGAATTTGAAATTTGGAAGACCCCTATTGGATAATACAAAGTATAATAGTGGGATGTCCGAATGTTATAAAAGACCAGAACACACAATTTTCATTATCCTTTCGGCGCTTACAGCTGTCAGCGAGTGCAGACGTATCCGTTGGCAGTTACATTTTTACTTCTTGTGCGTACTTGTGCTGTACCTTAGGCACCTTCTCCATATTGTAGCGGTGGGTCGGGTGCAGTATACTGTGATTAAGTGTACCTACGTCACGACCATGGACCCCGACGCTGTAGCAAGAGTCTTTCAACTAGCGTTGAAGATCCACCTTGTCATAAGCGAGTGAAATTTTGATGAGGCGGAATACCAGATTTCGCAGTTACCAGAGGACGGCCGACAAGGTTTCGAACAAAAGCTCGAAAATGCCAGAGCTAACGCAGCGACTGCAAACTTCGTAGCGGACGACAGCGCCCTACCAATCTGTCACACTTCCACCGAAGTTGAAAATGAAGCGTACTCCTCGGAAGAGGAGCAGCGCCAACCACCACAGACGGCCATCGAACCAGCTCCCTCCGATATCGGCGCCGAAGGTTTCGAAAAATCTGGAGGCAAGAGGAGGAGGAAGCGCAAGCCCAGAAAAGCAAAGCAAGCGACTCTCCTGCACGTAAGCAGTTAGCGCTTGTGCCACCAATGGAAAGCGAAAACCGTTACGAAGTGCTGCAAACACCAGCGGCAGTAGAAGAAGTAGTAATGGAAGTGCTACCCAACACCGCATAGCTCGTCCATAAGCCAGCACAGGTTCCGAAAAGGGCCCAAAAAGCACCACCCATCGTTATCCGCCGAAAGGAAAAATGGACCTCCGTCGTGAGCGACCTCGTGCAACACAATATAAAAATCAACAATGCAAAAAATGTGGTATTGGGGATTTCAATACAACCAGCGACCGGGGGGATCATGTAGGAATCACTAAAAACCTGCGTGATTCCGAGATACCTTTCCATACTTACGGCTTACGAAGCGAAAAGGTCCTGAAGGTAGTTATTAGG
>JAHWXV010492738.1:0-11675 GCA_024586415.1 Phrixothrix hirtus | reverse complement strand
AAAAAATATTGGGCCTATTATACGTCTTCTTGACATTGCTACAAAAACACCGACTTTTTCAGGATGTAACGGAGCCTGCAGAAATTCAGCTGGAGCTTCAGAGGAACATATTCTATAATTTTGTGAATTAACATAACCGCTTAAATAGAACCATGCTTCGTCACTAAAGAAATACATCTAACATTTGATCGTTCCTTAAATTATTGTTAAACCATTCACAGTAACGCATACGATTCTCATAATCGGGAGGAAGTAATTCATGCGTTACAGAAATTTTATATAGTTTTAAACTAAAATTCCGTTTTAGTGCTTTGCGACATGATCCATAACTAACTCCTAGAAAAGTGGAAAAAATAATTTATTTTCTAACCTGAAAATTTTATATACACACCTGTTTCTTGTGACAAACGTCTTAATGATTTTTTAGAACTGCGATCTATTCTTGTCTGTAGATCTTGTCAACGTTTGCGGTTAAAACAGTAGAACGACCAGACGTTTTACCTTTATCAGCACTTTCTGTGCTTCGGAATCTTGCAACAATTCTACGAATATGTCTGTTAAGATTATCATAATCAAAATTTTCATCATGGAAACGATTCACAAATTCTTCTAAACATAAATTAACAGAATAAATCCATTCGCCATTTTGATTTCGCTGGCCGTTTCGAAAATACGATTCCAAGATAAATTGATTTTCTTCTAACGAATAAACCATCTTCTTTATCATTTACGGCACAAACTTATCTTTATAAGTAAAAAAGACTTTTTAAGCAATAATAATAAAACCAATACAAATCTGCTAACGCAAACAAATGTCAAACAAGCTAATATCAGACTGGATCGAAGTTTTGATAACACAAGAGGAAACAAGTATCGCCCAGACAACTATTGTTGCTCTCACTGTATTTACATACATAAAAATCAGTTAGTCATAAAGCTAATGTTATAAAACACATTATAATGATTGTAAAAATGTATAAATTCAAAATTAACACTACACAATGATTTAATTATTTCATAAAGAGTAATATAATTAAATATGAGAACCATTACTTTAGAGGTTAACTTCTAAAGTGATAAGGAATAAAATTTTATTACAATATAGGCACCACTAGGAACATATTACTAAAACAGGATGTATAACTTGATAAATATTAAAAATTAGTTTGAAATCAAAATTATTTACTTGAAGAGCTGAAAAACAAAACTCTGTCAACAGAAAGCATTAGGAAAATTTAAGGACAATAGTATGAAAATTATAAGAATTTATTTAAGAGATAAAAACACAAAATGTGTATATTCTAAATAAACAAAGGGAAACAATGTAAACTCTGATGAAAATATGAAGTCCAACTAAAAGTGTGGACGAAAAATTTTTTATATTTAGAAAAAACCCAAAATGTAGGTGACAAAATATATTTAAAAATGGAAGAAATACATTATGAATTTGCAGCAAAAAAGGTTAAAATTGGTTAAAAAGCAAAATGTTAGTGAGATGATAAATTAATTTTGTGTAGTCATTCCTTATTGAGAATGTTGTTAAAAAATAATAATAAATAAGTAAATTAAAATGTGCAAAATATGAAGAATTAAGAAATTCCTAGCGAAGTCTTAGAAAAATCAGTAAAATTATCAGTATTTAGTTTTTTAAAATAAATCCAACATATTATTTTAAAAAATCAGTACTAATAATTTTACTGTTTTTATTCTAATTTTTCTAAGACTCCAAAAGGAATTTCTTAATTTTTGCATATTCTTACACATTTTAATTTATTTATTATTTTTGAACAACATTCTCATTACGGAATGCCCACACAAGATTAATTTATCATCTGACCAACATTTTGCTTTTTAACCAATTTTCACCTGTTTTGGTGCAAATTCATCATCTCATCTTTCCTTTCTTACCAAGATTTTGTTTTTCTCTCTCCTTTAAATAAATGTCTTCGCCTACATTTTGGCTGTTTCCTAAATATAAAAAATGTTTCTCATCCCCCCTTTTACTTGGATTTAATGTTTTCATCAGAGTTTACCTTGTATACCTGTGTCTATTTAGAATATACACATTTTGTGTTTTTACCTCTTAAATTAATTCTTATAATTTTCATACTAGTGTTCTTATCAAATTCCCCTAATGCTTTCTGTTGACAGAGTTTTGTTTTTCTGCTCTTCAAGTAAATAATTTTGATTTCAAACTAATTTTTAATATTTATCAAGTTACACATCCTGTTTTTGTGAAATGTTTCTAGTGTTGCCTATATTGTAATGAAATTTTAGTCCTTATAATTTTAGACGCTAACCTCTAAAGTAATAGTTTTCATATTTAATTATGACTAACTGATTTTTACGTATGTAAGCACTGTCTGCTGTAAGGAAAATTTTTTGTTTTGACAATTACTTAATTTTTTAGTGTACCTGTAGAAGGCCGATATTGTACCAAATATAATTTCTGATCAGTTTTAAAAATTTGGCTTCAATTCAAACCCGTCATTGGAGCAAAATTTTTGATTCCAATACACGTTTAAATACATTTTAGATTGAAATAATTTTGGAATGTTATCTTTTAAATGAGAAAATAAATTACTAACCTTGTTACTAAAATAGAATACAATGTTTAAATTTTCAACATATACATAGTGTCTGGTAATTGCACCGACAAAAGTTAACTAAATTGTAGGAATGAAATGATGACCATTTGTGAAAAAGTTAGGTAAAATGTTTTAACTTTTCGAGTTATGTCTTCAAAATTTGCACTAAAAAAGTGGTAATTCGTTAATTGTGTTGAAACGGTTTAAGGTATCGAAATACAATTTGACAAATGAGTTTATCTTATTGAAGTAGTCTTTCTGTGAAAATTTCAGCGATTTTATAAAATTCTGTCGTGGGTTTTTGTAAGGTACGTATCCTTCAAATATGCAGAAAACTTTTGAGGTCAAAATTGCCCCATTTTAATTTTTCCCAATGAAAGTACCATTCAATTATGAAGAAATCACCTCTCATAAAAAAATCGAGTTTCTTTACTAGTCTATTTACTCTTATTAAGTTTGGGTTTAGTATTGATCAGAGTTGCCATGAGCTATCATATCGCAGTGACTAATTGTTAATTAGATACCAAGTCTGAAAACAGTTTATAACTTTCTTTTCTACCTTAACTTCTTTGCGTACTGTGTTAATTGATTTCATAAAAACAGCTACAAACTTTATTTTCTACCTTTGTTTGTTTGTGTATTGTTTTAATTGACTTTATCTGCAATAAGAGCTGATATGCATTTTATTTTGCATGAATGCAGAATGTACTGTGGAGCGGAAGCAAGAACGTATGCTGAGAGATTCCCAAATAGGCGCGCTCCTCATAATTCAACGTTTTCTTCAATTGACCGGAGGTTAAGGGAGTTTGGAATGTTAAAACGATCAACTGTCAATGCTAGTTGACCTCTACAATTGGAGGCCGAAGTCAAGGAAGACCTATTGAACGCTCTGGAAAATGATCCGACTGAAAGTTTTCGCAATTTGTAGGCAATTGGATGTGTCGAAGTATAACGTCCATAGAACACTTCAAGAACAGTTGTTTCGAACCTTCCATTTTCAATGGGTTCAAGAATTATTGCCAGCAGATTATGCTCCTTGTGTAGAATTTTGTACCTGGTTAGTAGATCGATTTGTCGAAGAGAATGGATACCTCGAGACAATATTCTTCACTGATGAATCATGTTTCACCACAAATGGAATTATAAATTTCCATAGCCTTCATTTGTGGATGAATGAATATACTTAGGAAACTCGGGCAAATTCCTTTCAGCGACAATTTTCAATAAATGTTTGGGGTGGAATCGTCAATGATTTCTTAATTGGACCATATGCGTTACATCGACGAATGAATAGTGAATATTATTTAAATTTTCATCAAAATGAATTTCCAGGACTATTGTAACATGCTCCAATAGACAATCGCTGTCGAATGTTCTACGTACATGCACGATGGTGCACCACCCCATTACACAAATCCAGTTTGGAGTTATCCAACTGAACAATATCCTGATAGATGGATTGATGGAGGAGATGATGGTTCAGTCTTGTGGCCAGCTCGGTCCACGGATATAACTCCAACGGATTTCCTTCTGTGGGGAACTATAAAATAAAGAGTTTATAGTGTATCTGTTAATAATCAGGAGTTGTGGAACAGGATAGCAGATGCGTTTAGTGAAATTCGAAATAGCCGGAATATTTTTCAAAGTATTAGAACCCCGTGGTTTCGCAGATCAAATGCTTACAGACGTTGCAATGGCGGACATTTCGAACAATCAATAAAATAACCAGGACCCAAATCAAATGTATGTTTGTAAATCATTAGGAATATATCTTTTGCATTATGTTTATTATTTATTAGAATCATAGTCTTACATTGTCCATTCATTTTATTTCCATGACGTATTGATATTAGGAGGCTCACAACGTAATCTAGTAACTTGCAACAATACGATAGATTACGGCAACTCTGATCAGTCAACATTACCTCTATGCCAAACTTAATAAGAGTAAATATACTTGTAAAGAAACTCGAATTGCACTAAAATTGCTAAGTTTAGAGATTTTTATAAGAGATAATTTGCTTTCTAGTTGAATGGTACTTTCATTGGGAGAAATTTAAATGGGACAATTTTCACCTCAAAAGTTTTTCTACGCATCTAAAGGGCGAATACCTTACAAACACCCATGTTTAAATTTTACATCTACGAAATTTGCACAAAAAGAGCACTTCAATAACGTAAATTCATGTACCAAATTGCTTTCGTTAGCTTAAACCGTTTTAACACAATTAGCGAATTATCACTTTTTTAGTACAAACTTTGAAGACCAGAACTCTATCAGGAAAAGCATTTTACCTAACTTCCTTATCACAGATCATCATCATGCAATTTCTATAATCTAGAGTTAAGCGTTATCGGTGTAATTACCGGACACCCTGTATATAGATGCGCTTTTCAGCAGTTTCATTATACCACAAACATTCTATTGCTAATTAATTATAAAACGTGGTTATGCTTATGAAATAATACTGTTTGTAATTCAAAACGTATTAGATTGCTACTTAAAGCTTAATGTATGTAAATATACACGATCTATTACGTAGCAAACTGAATTGACCCACTCGTATTTTCTCAGTTTAAAATGGCTGCGTTGCAAATATCGTGAGTTTTATACTTCACACATTCAAATTGCTTTATCTGATATAGTTTTATTAATGGATTAACAAATTGTAGATAAGACACGGCAAAGATATTGTCACAGTTTGCAAGCCATTTCCTGAAAAATTATTTGAAATTACATGTAGTAGAATTTTAACTATTGCAAAGAAAATTACATACGGAGAATGTGTTTCTGACAATTGTGGAAGTGGCCCAAAATCGAATAAATTGATACGCAGCTTTACCAAAGTGAAAAGTTTTATTAGACATTTTCAAGCGCATGATGGCATTAAAGTAGAGACAAATCCAAATGGGTGTACTTCGACTCCTCCTTATGAATATGTAAAATGTGGGAAAGGTACGAGCCGAAGATAAGATCAATTTCCACATAGTATTTTCTACTCAATTTAATCATTTTTTATCTTCTACCACAGATGTATGTAGTCGCCGTGAGTGGGTAAGTATTGAATAAAAAATAATCGAATGGATGGTTCCCTAAAGTGCGATTGCAATATTATAAAATTGTAACGTGCTTAGCAACCGCGCCAATTCATTGCAATTTTTTTATTGATTACTTGAAGTGACAATTAATTCACTAATTACGAGTTCTACTACCGAGTTTTAGTAAGCTTAATTATGTAGTTAAGTAAAGGTACCAATTCAGAGACTGAGTTTATTGTTCTATTGAGAGAAATTATAAACATTAGAAACCCAGGGGTCCCCTAATTCAGTTATAGTTAATTATGTTTTGATTTACCGTTACATACATATACATTTGAATCAATGAATCTGCATTTAACGAATTGTACATTCTGTATTACAAAGTATTTATTATATTGACATATCGAATTCAGTTTTTATTACTTCATAGTTTATAAATAACCATTCCTTCTTTAAAAGAATTGTTAGAAATAAGTTGAGGTAAACATCATATTTATTATCAGTCTTGATTGACCCGATCGAAGTATATGCCCAGTGGCGTACGATTCACCGTCTATCTAGTAAGTATCTCACTTCTGTCCCAATAAACGGTTTCCGAGTGCTGTCTTCGTCCTGCATTTCCCTCTTTTTAAAACCTAACGTCTCCAAACGAAGTGGCGCCTTCTAAACATGAGTTTTCCCTCTGTCACTACAATGACGTTCTTGAACTTAATTCAGCTATCTTAATAGCCAACTTTGAACCCTCCTACTCCACTGTGTGCTTGCCGATGCAACATCGCAAGTTCAAGAAATAACACCATCGTCACCCTTGGTGTCGCCAAACGTCTTTGTCCCGTTATAAGACAAGCACGTTCAAAGCACTAATATTGTATACATTGAAACTCAAAAACTACATAGGAAAATACCGACTTGGTCCGTATTGAAAATTCAGATAAGCCAAAAATTCATTAATTATCAGAAATTAACTTGTAATTTTACTCACTTGTTCGTTGGAATATTGTTTTGTAACTGATTAGTCGTGAACGCGAAGTTATGTATTTTGGAACTTGATTTTTATATCGGCTATTGCCACTCCGTTAAAATATACATTCAAAACTTTGTGCAAAGCTCTCGTTAGGTTAGAATTGTAAATAAAATGTGTACATATTCTTTCATCAAACGAATAAATAAAATATGATTTTTTAACTATCATAATCATTTTAATAACAAAATACCACCTAAACTTATAAGTAGTATCAACTAAATAATAAATATTCATAAATTCGAATAATAGCGAGCTAAAATTAATAAAAATCATTGAGAAAAGCCAAAATAATTGGAAACTTGAATAATAAACAATTGAAAGTGCAGTTACGAGTATTCATAAATAAAGTTCGCTGTTAAGAACTCATAGCCTCATATAATAAGCTAGCAAAGATTGCGTGCACAATAACTCGCTCACATGCGAGGTATAGACAAAAAGTTACTAAGGTCGCTAAGCAAAATATACGTGGTACCGCAGAAAAACAAAAATCATTTTTGACGCTAGCAAGCGTTAGTTTAATTTAATCAATTCTGTTCATAGTTAAGAAGTAAATTAAAAAGGTCGTATAAGAGGATCCTTAGAACTCTCGCCCATGTCTACCTAAAACCTACCTTTCAAGCAAAAATATTAAGCGAAGTCTGCCGTCAAAAACTCGACCACCCGAAGCAGCCGTCATAAAACGGCGCCCGGGCAATAGACCAAAATTAATCGGAAGCCGTCACAAAACGGTGCCCTATAAACAGACTTGAGTAAACCAGAAGCAATCACAAAACTAAAGAAAAACAAACATGCGCTAATATTATCATAAGCGCGGCTGGCGTTACGCCCGACGACGATGCTGGTGTCCCGCTAGCTTCTCGCTGGAGGGGTGTCCGTAATAGATTTCACCAACACGTCCACGCTCGAAGAAAAAAAATGCTGGAATTACATACAAAAGGTTTTAAGGTTGCGGGGGGGGGCTCTGCTCCTTATTGGAAGTATAATGAATCGAACTGTCCTTAGGAACAGGTAAAAACGATTCCGCGACCTGTAAATGCGTTGTTCCTGACTTTCCTCTTACCTAGGTCCCAAATATCAGTATAAATTAAGACTGTGGCTAGGAGGGAGGCACCTTGACAAACACATATCCCCTGAAATACAAAATAATCACATTTAACTTAATTTAAGTTTAAAATGAAAGACCACGTCCTATGAAGCTGCAAACGGGGTGGAAAAAAGGCAGGTAGTTCCCCTGAAACCCACTACTTGGCTTCTCAGTGACCGGGATTCTGCCACACTTACTCCCGCGGAAACCTTGCACGCACCCCGGAAACTTCAAAAGTCACTCATACACGATCGATTTCTATACGTCCGACGTACGTGTGTCTTAATGCCATATCACGATGGTCTCACGACAAGTTATTACAAATTATTCACATTCGTAATCCAGAACAGTGAAAATCGCTTCCAACTTTCACTTTATTTTCTTAATGTATTTGCCACCGGGAAAAAAACTTGTCTCGCGTTTTTGTTCCGACAGACCCTATTTATTTTCGTAGTCCTAACAACCACATATTTACCGTAAACGTAAGGCGGTAAATTTAAATATTGGCGCGGAACGCCAACAAAACCCGACAATATTCTGCTTTGATTGCAGAAAATCCAAAATATTCAGAAAGTGCCCATTCAGAAAACATATTACTCGCGCCAAGTAGCTTATTAATGTTTTTCAATTGTGAATATTGAAACTAAATATCTGAACTTATTTGTGCGAACGGAAGAGGCTCTCTGGGTCTCCCACGAGACTGGCTTCAAACTTTTCAATTTTGTTTATCAGTATGAAAAATTCGCCTTTCCAAAAATATCCATATATTACATGTTTTAATGTTTTGTTATAGAATTGCTCTGTAAGAAACTTTTTTAATGTTATTATAGCATTTCCTGTAGAAGGCCATTCGAACTTACATGCCGAACATGTGTTTGGGCGAGTCAAAAAAGAGTAACAAAAACATGCTAAAATTACTGATCTAACGGAATATACATCGATTTAGAAAAATTTTGGTGTAGTATATAGTTTAGAAAAAAAATTCCATGTTTATAGCCTGAAAAATTACTGGGCATATTAAAGAAATATGGAAGAATTAGTGAACAGAAAACAATTTCTATTGTAAAAAAGGAAACGGTATAAAAAATGTTTTTGTTAACATTCTGGCGTTTTATAGGAACACTGGTTCCTTTAAGAAATTGTAAACTTACTTCAAAGAAGAAAAACATTAAAAACTTTGTCATTGCAGTGGATTGATGAGAAACTTGAAAAATCTCCTGATAAGGTGAAAGTAGTAAATAAGGTTTTAAATGCAGCTTTTAGAGAAAACTGGTGATTACACTCAGATTTTTCGTATTATTTTGTTATTTTGGTTCAAAAATCTGCAGTTTTTGAAGTGGAGGATGATTGTCAACGTGTTGAAGCATAAAATTTGTTTGCTAGTACATTTTGACCATTAATATTGTTCTTCCCTTACTTATGATGTAAAAATATATATTAGATAATATTGCTACCGTTCCAGAATGAATTACTAATAAACTAACTAAAATTGCGTGTATTTTTTCCAAGTACAAGAGTTCTTGTCTTCTTTTCGTACTGAAGTAAGTCCAGAAAAGAATTGTGAAATAGTTGTTTTTGGCTTCGTTGATGTTTTAAGGTAGCTTATACTATTACACCTAACCATAGCTAACAAATCATAAAAAAATGTTGTCGCAAAGCAGGTCTAAAAGACTTATAATCGTTTATGGCATTTTCCGAAAATTGCAAGCAAGGACCTATTATTATATGAAAAGAAACTTGTCAGATAGTATCCTCACTGTAACACAAAAATTCTCTACCACAGACGACAAAAATGAAAAATAATAGGAAGCACAAGATATTTACAAAGGAACGTTAGAGCGTGTTTGCAATTTAAAACTGAAGGCAGCCTTTTCTGTAATAAACTTATAAGTACGATATTCTTTCAAATATTTTTCCTTCCAATTTTCACAGCGACGCACATACAATGAAAGGGCAATCTAATAACTAGGAGATGAAAGGATTTATAACTCAGAACGAAAAAAGAATATCAGAATATTATTATTTGTTATTGATTTCTGTCGGATATTTATAGATATCTAGCTGTATTTATAATAAAATGATTTCTGCTGAATAAGAATATTAGATAAAAAATAGATATTCACTTCTACTTTTCAAGAGTGTATTAGTCATAATAAAGTACTTAGCCTAACCTTTTGTGTCGTTAAATTACATAATATGGAAAACGAGAGCTTTAATTGTATCAATAAGAAATTACTTTTCTCAACCTTATAATTTTAAGTTACCATTCAAAAATGAATCGTTTTCCATAATATGTTATATTCTGTCCAAGCTAATTATTATATTATATTATATTAACTTTAAAATGTATTCTATTCAAAATTTGTTTATGTATTGATTAAGTTCTCTAAGGATCTCTTCTAGGTAAGGGTTTCTTTTGCACTACAATAAATCAGTATTCAATAAGCAAACTCAGAGCTTGGTATCAATATTTGTATAATTATCATTTTCAATTACTTGATGTGTATACAGGGTGTTTCGCCTAAGAACCGACACAGAGCAGAGACATGTAGGGGGACCAAAAATATAATGATTTAACTCAACTTACCTTAATACAAATTTTCATTCCTGAGAAGTTATTGGTCTTCAAAGTTGGGTTTCAAATTTCGAAAAAAATCAATATATCAGTTATAGTTGAACTTAGAAAAACCAAATTTGTTATGCGTTGTGAGGGCAGCAGGAGAATTAATCGAAAGTAACTAAAATTCAATTGAAACATTTTAAAGGGCTAATAAGGGATGATGCACCCTTAAAATGTGACAGACATTTTTAAGCCGTTGGTGGACTCAAAAAATTGTTGCTTTGTTTTATGAGTAATTTAATTCTAAAACTTTCCTTACTGTTGTTATTTTTGGAAAAACTTTGTCGTTTTCAAGAAAAACACGAATTAATAAAAATACGTATTTTAGCGATGTTACTTAAAATCAACAAAATTTTAAAAGTGTGCTATGAAATGGACGTCAAACGTGATAATCTATGAAAAAGTTATAGTAAGAATAATTTAATTAGTAAAACAAACAATTTAAACAACAGAAATAACAGATTTGCACTAGGTTATAAAAATTGTTCAAAATAATCACCGTTTTCTCTCAGGTATAAATTTATGCTTTGTCGAAAATTGAAGTCTACTCTTTCCAATAACTGTCGATTGTTTCGAATTAAATTGAACTTATCCGTAATGCGATTCCGCAATTCTGATCGGGTAGTAACTGGCGAGGAATACACAAATTCTTTTATCGTTCCCTAAACAAGGAGGTCACATTTGTTTAGATCTGGTGATCGTGAAGACCAAAGTTGTGGGTAATTATTTCCTCTTTCAATCCATTTATTTGAATACTGGTGGTTTAAAAAGGCTCTAACAGTAACAGTATAATGAGGCGGTGTTCCATCGTGCATAAACCAATGGTCCAATCTGAGTTGCAGCGGCACCTCGTCAACTAGATCCGGGAGAATGTTTTGGAGAAATTCTAAATAGTTTTCGCCATTTAGTCGCTTCGGTACAATAACTGGACCAATTAAATACCGATCAATAATTCCAAAACAAACATTTATTTTAAAGTCGCGTTGGAACTGTCGCGGAGTTACTGAATAAGGGTTTACATCGGAATACTCATGGTAGTTATGTAAATTTGTAATATCTCTGCGGGTGAAACAAGCTTCGTCAGTAAAGAGAATTTTTTTTGGAAAATGAATGCCTTATTGTGAAATAAACTGACAGAAATTCACTCGTTTAACCAAATCTTCCTGTAACAATTCTTGCACTTCTTGGACATGATATGGGTGTAGTAGATTACGTCTGAAAACTCGGTGTAGAGAAGTATGTGATATACCAGTTTGTCGAGATAAATTTCTAGTACTAATATGTGCTTCATCGCCAATTGTGTCTAAAATAAGTTCTTCG
>JAHWXV010492686.1:0-10059 GCA_024586415.1 Phrixothrix hirtus | reverse complement strand
GCAAACGTTGATTGATACATAATGCAAATTTTATATGTAATTCAGAAATTAAAAGAAACTAAACATGTTGTGGACGCATATCAATACGAGTACATCTGGATACAAGAACTCGGCACTATCGTACGGGTTAAATACATCGCCCTTGCAACTTATATGACGTGTCAGAAAAATTAGATTTTCTACAACCTTTATGATCTCCCTGCGTCGATCAGCATCCCGCTGTATCTAGAGTTTATAGTAGCGATGTCAATCAGCACCTCATCCCTTTAAACTTCGTAATTCATGGTCGTTCAGGTTTACATGACAAACGAGGACCAAAAAAGCTGTCAAACAGGGTACCAGACAAGCGTTGTAATCAAATTAACAACGCTTGATTCTACATCTCTGCAATGAAAAATAATTCGACACCTTGCATTTTAGTATTTTAAAAGCCGGAGCACAAATGTTCGATAAGAAAATGTATTTTTAACCAGCACTAAATTTTAAAACGAATTTTACGTTCTCAAATTCTGTCACAAGATGGCAATACATATCGCGTTAACACTAAATTTAATAAATTCCGGAATTAGGTTTATTAATTGACCTCGACCTTCACTCCTGGAATATTAATATAAGAAAAATAATTATTTCCTAAGGTATACCCACAGAAACACTCGAAACGAAATTTTAAATATCTATATACAGGGCGTACTAAATATACTTACTAAAATTAATGTAAAATAGACCAAAGGTAAAGGTGAGACCGTGACACAGTATTCCCATATAGTAAATCAGAATAGTACATAAACTAAAGTAGGGTACACAACTGTCACCAAAATTTAACGGGTCGAAGTGTCAAATACAAGACATCTATGGTGTCGGTACCACTATTTTTCATTTGACTAAATTTTACTCACGTAAGTACACTTACACTGACCCACAGTTATGAATACTGAAAACAATGTTTGTAACTAATACAAATTTTCTTTCGTTTTGGGGGGAAAGAACCCGTTCCCACCGAGATGGGAAATATAGCATTAGAAGAGGGTCCATAAATGCTACTGGCTTCAACGCACACACGGCAATTAACCTAAGCAACAGTTCTCCCGTTTCTGACACTAGGAATACCTGTTAACACAGCATGCTAGGAGGGGGTTGTAGATGTTACTGGAGAATACGCTCTCTAATTGCCAGACCACGCCAGGGAGGTCAAATGACTAAGTTTACAAGAGGGTCTTCAATCCCAATAGTTGGTTAATTGCGGGCCCAAAATACACCGATGCCGCGCGAATCTATTTTCCACCCCTTACTCGATCGCCGAGACGAGCTTTACTATTTTCTGCGTTCCCTTTTCCCCGCCAACAACTTACTTAACGTTGTTCATTCGAACTTTTACACGTCACCAATATGGCAGCCGCGCGTAATTTACTGAGGACATCATCCGCGTCTTTAAATATCATGGAAAACGCCAAAACAAATTGACTAACGAAACGACAAATTCTATCCGTCAAAATTTACTTGAATATTATTCTAATTATTTTTATTAATTCTCAAAAAGAACTTTACTCTCCTTTCTATGATAAAAAGCCACGTTTTCTTTCAAACAGGAATCTGACTGCTCGGCTCCTTCAAACTGAAGACAACAAATCCTAACATCACCCCAGGCAAAAGAAATTTTCACCGAAAAATTCTTCGCTAAATAGTTCTACTGGGCGGAGAGACAGAGAGGATCCACGTAAACTGAGACAAGCGGTCGCCAACAACACAAGCGGTACCCATCTTATCGTTAAGCGGCACAAATAGGGGAACTTGGAGTGTTCCAAGCCTAAGCGGGGCAGCTACGTTGTATCCCGTTCAAAAAACAAGGGGGGCTACGTAAAGTCGCATTCTACGGCTTCAAAGACGGTACTGGATGGGAAGAGAAGCTCCGGCTATAAGGCTGTTCTATCTCGTCTGGGGCAAAGGAATTACTTAAGTCACAGAAGTACGCCAATATTTTCTCGGTGTCGCGAGATACGCCAACGGTGTTCATTGGAGAGAGCACAGGCTTCTACCCCGACTAACACAAGGGCTAACGTGCAGTAGCCCACTTAATCAAAAGGTACCCAGACGTTTCGCCCCTAAATGAAATATCTGAGCGCACGGTCGCATGTCCAGTGCTCTACAACGACTGCCCAGTCGCCGAGGTAGCCCGCAAGCTCCCGAACGGATCTAGAGGTGAACATGCTGCGCGGCTTGTGGTAGGTAAAGACCACCAAAAGTAAAATTAAACACTATAGGCTTAAAGTTGAAAATGACTTCAAGTTGTCCACTACAGACAATTTTTGTCCACGGAACTTTAGCAGGCGCTCGTGAGCTCTCCTTGCAAGCAATTAGTACAGATTCTCGTGAATCCCTACTAATACGACGCTAAAGAAGCGAGTAGAAAAAAAATAATGGGAAAGCAAAGAAAAAAGGAAGGAATAGAGAAGAGGGGTGGGGGAGAACATTCACATCTGTCAGTCGGTCATGTCAAAGAAAATCTAGTCTGTCAGTTCGAGGTAGGGTCGACTTACAGATCTTTGGCGTGCCACACACCTTTCGACGCACCTGAAGAATCACTTAGTTCTTATATTTGGCACGACACTTTCTTCCTTATCAGAAATGGTCCTATAAACTTCGGCGCTAGTTTAGCCGTTAAATAACAACAATACAACATTCTTTCTCGATATGGAGTCGTCGATTTCGAAATTAGCAAGACGACGGCGCAAATTATATTGCGTTTTATTCTTCTCCGAAGCGAGTCGGATTCGTTTGGCGATATCTGCATGTAAATTTTCCATCGCCGGGGGTATGCGGTTACTCTTTACGGTGGTCGACATTTGAGCAGCGTCTTGCTCCACAGAAGGATCATTGCGTGAGAATTGCCTTCCAAGGTTAAATTTAGACCAAAATTGGCGAAGTAAGGAGACACCCCAAGGACTTCATGTGATGTTGAACGAATTACGTAAGCAATTTTCTGTAAATATTTATTCCAATTTCGTTGATTATCTTGAACATACGATGCCAACATAGTTTTGAGAACACGATTCACCCGCTCACTAGGGTTCGCTTGCGGGTGGTAATTAGCGTTAAACCGAGTTCTCGTCCCCTCTGGAACTCTTTACTTCGAAATTGCACGCCGTTGTCACAAAACCTGTGGAACTCCAAACATTTTCTTCTATGCGTGAAGTAATTCATCACCACTAAAATATACGAATAACCTTGCGTCGAGCACGGTAAAGTCCAACTAAATCTGCGGCAATCATTTGCCAGGGTTTACGAACACTCGGCTGGCATATCGTATGTCCTAATGGTTTCCTTTGCTCGGGCTTATTACCCACGTACACTGAACAATTTTTAACATATCGTGTTAATCTGCCTTGAACTTGAACCAATAGTAACACATATCGTAAGTTTTATGGGTACCGAAATGTCCTGCGGTTGGCTCATCATGTAGTCGTCTCAGAATCGATAAGCGTTCCGCCTTCGGAATCACTTCCTTCCAGTTATATTCCTGGCCGGGTAATTCGGGGTAGCTGTTTGGTAAATCTTTGAAGAGTTTACCATCCGTCACTCTGCAGTTGTCGTAACGGATAGGGCGGGCACTCACTAACTTACGCATTTTTATGATCCATTTATCAGGAGGGCGGGCCGACATAGCGTCTTCGTTCGAGTGATTTTCGGAAGTAGAGGTCGTAATTAGAGCATCCACTACAGGGACTGATCTGGAGACAGTATCGGGAACCACATGTTGCTTGCCTTTCCTATACACACTTTTGTAATCGTACTGCTAAAGTCTAACTGCCCATTGAGCCAGTCGACCTGATGGACCTTTCAAATTATGTAACCTCACCTGGAAAGAATGATCGGTAACAACCGTGAAATGCGAACTTTCTACATACGGACGGAGCTTTTCGATAGCCCACAACACAGCAAGACACTCTTTCTCCGTCACAGAGTAATTTCTCTCATTCTTGTATAGAGAACGGCTCAAATAACAAACCACATGTTCCTCATCATCAATCTTCTGTGTCAGCACTGCGCCTACACCAAAGTCAGACGCATCTGTTTGCAAACTAAATGGAACTTAAAAATCAGGACACATTAACAGGTGCCGAAGCTAAACAAATTTTAATAGAGTTCAACGTGATTTTATAATGTTCAGACCAATTGAATCCAGCATTCTTCTTAGTAAATGACGAAAGTGGAGCGACGAGCGTGGAAAAATTAGGAATGAAACGTCTATACCATGATGCCATGTAAATAATACGACGGACTTCGTGTACAGATCTGGATGTAGGTATTCTAAGAATAGCTGATACCGTGACTGGATCCACTAACAAATCTTTAGAGTTCACGAGGTAACCTAAATACTTGAATTCAGCGAGGAAAAATGTATATTTGTCTCTACTCATCACGTCGTTTAATACTCGTAAATGCGTCTCAAAATTGGGTGTACAAATAATCATATCATTTAAATAGACAAAGACAAGGTTCAAGTTCTAGACCTAACAGTATCGATTAGCCGTTGCCACAATGCAGGGGTATTCGATAATCCAAAAGGCATCCGTTTGAACTGATACAAGCCTCTAAGAGGTATAGCAAACGCAGTATATTGTTTTACCTTCTCCAAGGTAATCTGCCAGTATGTCGACTTCATATCCAATGAAGTGGTGAATAGAGCATTCCGGAGACGATCTAACATCGCTGAAGTATACGGGAGAGGTTAAATGTCTTTTTTGGTCACTTTGTTTAACATCCTAAAGTCCACACAGAAACGATAAGAATCGTTTTTCTTTATGATCAACCAAGCACTCGTAGATTTCTCTGCCATTCCTAAAGAAAGCATCTTATTCAATTCCAAATTAACCTGCCTTTGAATCTACGGAGAGACGGGATAGTAACGTTGTTTGATTGGGAAGGAAGTAGTGTTAATATCATGCTTCCAGGATTTAGCACAACTTAAACTGTCAGAATTGGGTCAAAGGTATTTTTCGATCACCGACTCTAACTGCTCTTTCTGTTCCATTGCCAGCTCACTGTGTGGTTAAATGGAGTTGGGTGTGGACACAGCAATATCTGGCGTCAGCTAAGTGGAATTCTTCTTTGAATACATCTGGAATGATGGCAATCGCTTTCCAGAATCTACGCCTAAAATTAACGATTGAGGTACATCAGAGACAACATACATCTAAAGTAACTGTCTTCCCACACAGATCAAGCGATAACGAGAGGGTACCTACACTGGATACATATTCTCTATTTGCGACACGACACTGAACCTTGTTTCATTGGTTTGACTCCGGCTTCAAGGAAGATATAAGGATCCAACCTGCATGTCTTAAAATTGTGCGAGTGGCACCGGAATCCAACAAACCTGGAAGTTGTATTCCTAACACATCGACATTAACATAAGGGCGTCGATCACTCTGACTTGTTTTAAAACATCATCTAAGCTTTGTGGCTTATGGCTTTATTCGATCGTATATCACGTTTTTGGATTCGATCATGCTTTGGAATTGTCGAGCCGAATTAACGAATGTACGCAAAGCCTTAATTTTGAAGCAATCAGGACAAGTACGAACCATAAACTCCTTTTTTCTACAGCGAAAACAAGCTAAACGAGAACGTGCCATCGTGCAGTCGCGCACCATATGGCCATACTGCTCACATCGCCAACATTTTATATCTTTTGTTATTTGGAAAGGTCTTTAAATCACGAGAAGGGTCATAATGCAATGAGGGAACATTACTTGTACTTGTGGACATCACATTCAAAGATGCTAGTACATCCACCTAGCCCAAGTCAGGTTCTAACTCTGAACGACGGATAGAAGGGGTAGCGAAACTTCTACGGAATTTCGAGTCTCTTCAATTCGCCAACACAGGGATATCATGTCTCGAATGGTCAATCCTAACTGCATCTGAAAAAATGGTAAAATATTTCGACTCAAAATACGCGACTGTGCATATTGAGTTCGTTGTTCACTCAATCGACTGAATAAATGCCAATACTTTCATTTTGCCCTTGAGTTTTGGGTTTAATCTCGTCCAGAAACATATCGTCATAACGAGACGGAAGAAATTCTTTCTTAAGAGCTCTAACTAATTCTGTCCAATTACTCACATCTGCACGGATCGCGCGAAACCAAACAAGCGCTGTCACTAAATAAATCACAAGCCTGTACGAACAACTGTTCATTAGTAACATTCCGAGCGGACTTTAATTGTTCGACACGGTCCAAGAAACTGTTCACGGAGACATTTTTTTGCCTGAGAAATGTAAATTCCACTTCACCCCTGGAATAGGCTTTTGGATACAATGAGACGCCACTGCTGCCTCAGAAGTACACATTGGCACAGATAAGTTAGCCTTGGGAGAAGAGGGTTTGAAAAGCTACTCTTGGGTTCACAAACGGTAACTTTTATTTTTGACCTCGATCTCAGAAAATTCTACTACGGAATTATACGAAAGTTCCTCATATTGGTTTATCAATGAAGTTAACTTAAACAAAAAGTCAACTTTCAATAGTCTTTTCAAATCAGAAGTCGAATTCGAAAGTTGAATACGGCTACGCAAATAAGCAAACACAGACTCAATCGCCAGTACCTGAGATTGACATACACCATTTTTAAAAATCTTCCATTCATTTTTAACTAACAGTGAGGCAGCACTAATACCTTCAGAGTCCTTAGCAAACGTAAAGGGATACTCAGCTGTGAGTGGAACAACAATTTTCTTTGACAGGGCTGCTTGCAAACGCTGCCTTAATGTAACCTCGTCACTTTCAATTGATAAAGCACGTCTTCGTAAGAGAGCCGCGGTAATGTCAGTAAGTCAACTTGTAACTTATAACCCATGGTCACAATCGCTCTGAATCGCAAAATTATTTGGTAATGTGAAATCAAAGATAAGCCGGAAGAATTAATTCCCAATAAAATAATGCAACACTATTGTTACAGTTCTCTTGAAAATAAATAATCAAAGCTAGAACTAATTAACTTAATAAACCTAGTAACGCTCTAAAAAAATTTAAATCTGGTGGCACTCTGCACGAAAATTGAATTTGTGGCGCTCTACTCCAAAAAACGACTTGCTGATCGAGTTAGTCACACTAAAATTTCGATAGTACCTTGTTTGAAATAACACTTGCCGGGCACGTTTATTACACAAAAATAACTCAGCCACACCCTGTATATCAATTTGTTTGGAAGAAAATAAAATTCCCTGTTTACAAATTACAATTCAACTGATTATAGAAACGTCAAACTCACTCAGTTCAATTATGACAATATGAAAAGTTACACGATGGTAGTTCTCAATTTTTGGTAACGATTAAAATGCTTCGAACCACGTCCGCATACGATAACTAACTTGTCTTTAACTTGTATGTTCCAAAAAATAAGGTTTTATCTTAAAATCAATTTTACGCGCCGCTTTTAGGCGTCAAAAATTTATAAAACTGCCGGAAATGTTTTTAGAACTAATTCGAGCGCACACACGTTAGTCGCCAAAACCTACTAAATTTGTTTCGTTCGAGGACCACATTTCAGGGCGCCAAAAACCAACCACGGTCCCACAAGTCACGAAACTGGACCACTTTGCGGTCGACGGAACCGACGCTAACAGCGAGTGCCGACTAAGCTACTGAGGTGCGAAAGGGAGGATCCAAATTTACCGACAGGAATCGCTGTTAATAATTCCGTTTCCTACTAATCAATATGATTCACGGTACACAATTGTGTTAGGGGCGCTGCTGTCGTTGGCTGGGGTAAGGGGTATGCCCATAAAGGCATAGACCAGCGAGGCAGAACTAGTCGCTCGCGTTTAATTACCTTTATAATAATAGGTACTCCACTTGTAAGAACAGTCCCACATTACGACTACACTAATGTGACGGAGGTTCTGATCGGATCTACTTCCAAGCGTATAAGCTTAACAGGTAATAAGCTTAAAGTTCAAGCTATTCGAAGTAAAACAATCACATGAGAGGCAGATGACCGTATAATCAACTCAAATCAAGACAAAATAGGGTAACATAACTAATACGAGGTTCTTCAAAGCAGTATTCCCGTATAGTAAATCAAATAGTACATACACTAAATTAGGGTACACAACTGTCACAAATTAAACTGAGTCAAAGTTAAACAGCCACAAGGGTCAAACACACGGGCGTCTATGGCGTCGGTACCACAATCTTTCTTTTTGACTAAAATTTACTGGTGTAAGTACCAATGGCGGCTTGTGGCTGGAAAAATTGGTGAAGAGCTACAACATCAGTTTTCAAAATTCCTCGACATTAATTTACATTTTAAATGTTCGGCTGAATCTCCGTGTTTATAAAGTGATCGGAGGCATTTACTATTTTACCCGATGTTAAATTCATATCTATAACAAGTGACTGTTGACTAATTCGGGGATTTTGATGCACTTATTTTAAAATTTGCCGTTTATCCGGAGCGTTTAATGTTTTTGGACGACCTGTTCGCTGTCTATTTTCTGTGGTATTGATCTCCTAAAATTTTTTAATTACGTGCTGAATCTTGGTGTGTGGTTATTCAACTTCTTTTGTAATCTGAGGTAAACTTTTGCCTTGTTTAAATAGTAAAATGATCTTTTATCTATAACTCACAGTTCTTGTTGTTCTATTTATTATGTAAACTACCAAAACCTACTTAGTAGTTCCTGTATTAAATTGAAATAAAATGGGACTTACTGTATAGAATTTACGAGCGTATGTTACAAAATAACTTAGCTGTTCTAATACTTTATCGAATTTTTCGTTTTTATTTAATATTCTTATTAGTTTCTTTTATATTTGGTATTAATTATATTGAATGTTCCTAATAATAGTATTACAATAAATTATACATATTGAAGTTTTTGAATTTCATTTTAAACATCCCTTTTAATGCCAAATGCAAGGTGTTCAAATACTTTATTGATCCTAGTCTTTGGATGGCAATTTTCTAACTGTATTATAACTCCTATTTTAATGGATACAGATCCAAAACCAGCATTCAGTGAGAAAAACGTTTATTGTGATGCTTAAAAATTTTCATTTAATTGTAAATGTGTAAAATATTTTTTTAATGCAATTATTTGTATTAGTTTAGCAAAATGTGTTTAATATACTTTAAAATAAAAAAAAGTACGAGATGTTTGGTTTTTATCATTGCATATCTCGTGGAAGCGGTTAGCGAACATAAGCTAATTGAGAGCATAAGCGAACTCCAACTTTAACTCCTAATTACTAAAAATGTATAAATTCTAGTAAAAAAATAAAAAAAATAACTACTGTATTTTGCGATTATAATTGAACCACAATTAAAAATTTCTTCTCATCTCGAAAATTTCAAGACGAAATGAAATTCTCGAAGTAACTATTATTAGATCTTGTATATCAATAATAAGTTATTGCTTTTAGTAAAAATTAAATTCAACTCTTGCACTAAAAATTAAATGGGGTGTAATTTATAAAATAAATTGTTTAAATAGCTTGAAAATTAGAAAAGTTACAATGGGTTAACTGCACAGTACTTACAATTTTTGAAAAAACGCAAATTTGACACAGAAGGTATTAAATGCGGCCAATACGACTTCCGGATTCGGATGCATCAGAAAATTTGGCATAAAAAAAGTTAAACAAATCTTTTAGAGCAAATGTTGGGTTCAGAAAAAACGTCGAGCTAGAAGGGAATGGATCTCCGACAATTGCCGGAAAAGTAAGCATTACAAACCGTTCAAGCAGACAACTCTTCACTTTTAGTGGGAGTAATGTACAATACTAAGGCGACTGACGTTATGGTTACCATGACAACCTAGTATACAACTGTGAATGTTTTGCATACTAGTACCAATGATTATATATAAACAGATTGATCACGCCTATACTAAAAATTGGAAACCGCAAAATGCCGGCGAACACCAGTGGGCAGCACCGCTATCCGTAAATTTTCCGGCGAACATTAGGTGGCTCTGCATTCACGGTCTACTTCATTCTAAGTACGTCATTACTCGTGTTAGTAATACGAACACGCCGAAAATATTTGTATTTA
>JAHWXV010492679.1:0-11845 GCA_024586415.1 Phrixothrix hirtus | reverse complement strand
GGTTTTATCGAATGTCTAAATGCATTGAGTTTAAGGGCGAATATTTTGAAAAACAATAATAAAAATAATTTTTGACTACAACATTTTGTTTTATTAGTTTTCAGAAATAATCGGTTTTACCCTCGTACCACGAATTACGAACGAATTTGTTTAATAAATATATTTTTATAATTATTGTAATTCCCTTGTGCAAGTTTAAATTTAAGTCCTCTTAATAATAGAGTGTAGTCAATTTTTAAATCGTCGAATCCACTATCAAAATAATCTTGATTTTATGTTAATTTAATTCTTTTTAATTGTATGTTATATGCATATTTTTTCCATTTATTTTATTGCAATATACCGACTTTTCTTCTATTAATTTATTTTTATGAATATTGGTTTTACCTTTATTAGAAGTTACCAGGTAAGGCATTTTGTAATCTGAAAAATTCAGTGATTTTGTACAGCCATTGACGTAATTGAATGAATTTTATACCTTTAAGAACTCCAATATCCCAAGTGTTTTCGGCCTCTGGCATGTACCCCAAAGTTTCGCATAGTTATCTATTAAATCATGGTCAGATGGAGTTGCGCTGTCCCGATCTTTGATTATTTTATTTTCAGTTGCCGTCATCGACGCTAAAGAACTTATTTGAAAGCTAATTTATTAGGTACCCCTCTCTTTAGTCAACTATGCTAACCTGTAAGTAATTAAAAAGATTTAATAATTATAATTATCAGAAGAGTCAATCAGTAATGATTTAGTTTTCAATATATAAGAATTATAATAAATGCCAACGTCGGATACCGCTTGATAATTAAAAATCAAAGTTCATATTTGAATGGAAAGCTTCATTTACTAGTTACATTTAATATAAATTGTGCCCATTTTATTAATTTACGTTTAAAGAAATCAAAATAAGCAGAACTTCGGAACTTCGCGCATTTCATAGGTAAAAATAATGATCATAGCAGTACTAGCTGTTAAATATTTCTGTAATTATTATTTAAAAATAACTATAGATTAGGTGAAAACAACATAAATAATTAAATTATTTTAATGTTTATTATCAAAAAGTCATAATTCAACTTCTTATTTAGCAAAAAAATTAAATTAATTTTAACTGCAAATGTTTTATTAGGTATAAGATTATAAATACTAAATATTTAGCATATTATGTTTACAAAATGAAAATAAAATCATAAAAGGTTTAATAGCATTATTTTTAAAACCGCTTAAAGAGGCGTCTTTCAGATTTTTGCATGACCTTAATATTTTAACTATTGTACTCGTACTTCGAATGAGCTTAACACGTTTGGAGTAGTTCGTTAACATTTTCAAAAGACTATAGGTGTATATCATTTTTAATTTTAGCCTAAAGAGATCGGTATTTCGCGAAGGTCATAGAAGCAGCGAGGTCTTCCAAAACATCTATTGGTATAATGCTTATCTAAAAATATATATAATGAGCAGAGTCGCCATTCAATTCAAACAACATCTTCAAGAAGAACTGTCAAATCGTCGCTTATGAAGTTTAAAAATGTATCTCTTGTTAAAGTGCTTTCGAAGAAATGCGGACTAATTACAAAAACTCCTATTTATACCACACCATACATTTGTTTAAAATGTCTGATTTTTATGCAGTGAGGATTATCTTGGCCATAATAATGACAATTATGCTTATTTATCATTCCATTATTGTTGAAAGTTGCGTCTTCGCTGAACAGTAATTTTTCCATAAAGTCGTAGTTGTTGTTTATTTTCTTTTATAGAAACTGCCAAAAATTTACTCCTCTAGCATAATTATCTTTAGTAAGATGTTTCACTAAAGGAATATGATAAGCGCAAAACAGGTCCGCTTTCAACATGTTGCACCCTGAACCTTTACTTGTGTTTAAAGTTCTTGCCATTTCTGTTTGACTCATGTAAGTATCGTCTTTTACCATTTACATTACTTCAATTACATTATTTTCTTCTATTATTGTCCGTGCTTTTACTTTTGGTTTAGAAAATTGGTCATAAGTTTAGTTTATAAATTACTTTCTAAAATTTTAATTCACAAAATAACAGATATGTCCTATTTGGATAAGAATGAACACAGTCTTGCAGCTGCATTGTAATTTCTTCTGTATTCTCCAAATAAAAGAATCATATTGTTCTACCATCTAGCGCGGCTTGCGGGACACATACGACCCGCCAACTAAGCTATAATATTAGTATGTGCGACCCGCTTCAAAATATTGTAAAATTTGGCCGACTATTTAGAAAAGGTTGCCGACCCCTGGTGGTTTAGCGAATACATTCTTAAAATTATCACACAATTCAGTATCTATGGCGTATTGACGATGTGCATGTGCTAATAGAATCTATCGTCTAATAATAAATGAAATTATAGGTTCTCGTTCCGCTTACTTTACACATATGGACCCTTTGTTTTGTTTAAAAAATTTAATAAGTCGATAATTACTAATCCATCTTAATCTTAATAACTAAGTTTTTACCATTTTTAGATGATTTTTATTTAGAGAAAAAGCATTTGAAAAGTGGATAATTGTATTATCCATTTTGAAAACATACACAACTTAATTTAATTTAATAAATCAGAATGTTTATCAATACACGTTGCAATGACTTGTTATATGAGTAGGACTGAAATGAATGTACATGATGTTATCTAAAACGAGAATAAAACTTGCGGCAATACATATTACAAATCAGAAGTTTTCAAAAAGTTTTCCAAGAGTTTTCTAAATACGTCTGTATCCAAATTAGATCTGTTTAGTTTTTTGTATTATTTTTTTGTGAATATATAAGGCATAAAGAATAAGTGGTTAAAATATCTGAAAGTATTTCAAAACAACCCTGTATATTTGTATTATTGAAATTAAAATTTTTTTAAATAACTTTTACAAAACCGCTTAACCACGGCGTTAAATTGTTTTTGATAAATATTTTCGCATATTAATATTTACAATCGCTTGTTTTGTTTATAATTTAAATTTTATGAAAATTAAAAATCTAAATGGATAAATGTCAAAATTAAAGTAATTTGTATGCAGTATAAAACATGTATGTATAAATGATTGTGAATCAAACTTATGTAAATTTCAGATATTTATTAAATACGTTTTCGAATAATTAATCTATAAATAACTTAGTATTAATAAGTAATAGTGTTAGTAAAAACAAATTCATATGATTTTAAAGGAATATGTAGGATTGTTTTTTATTAAAATAGCTGGCGACCTCGACTCTAAAAGTACATTAGTAGTGGAAATGCAAACTGACCCTTTGAAAGCAAAAACAAAGTAGTACTCATGTTTATAAGTACGTTTCATGGTAAAGCACGTATAGTCCCATAATCATGATTGATTTGCACGCGAAAATTTACAAAAAAACCTTTTTTTTAATTAGGCTAAAAATGTTTACAGATTTTCCTTCACAAAAGGCTGGGGTACACGTGTCTTCAATCATTTTTCTTATATGCAGGATACCCTGTATCTTTAAATATAGTTTCATGATTAATTTTAAAATTGTAATCGACATTTTAAATTATATATAAATCTTATTAGCATCTTACATGTTTTGAGGCATTCATTGAAGACTGCAGAGGATTTAAACTTTTTTTGAAACAATAAATTTTCTCGTGTAGCGTTTAAACTTACATATTAAAAATTTGACTTTACTACCAAGCTTTGTGTTGTCGGTTATAGTAACAATTTTAAGATATGAATTTAGGGAGATGCATTGTGAGAGGCGAGTTGTGGGGGACGTGTTGCGGGGAAAGAGTTGTGTGGGACGAGTTGTGGGGACGAGTTTTGGGGAATGAATTGTGTGGGACAAGTTGTGAAGGAATGCGTTGTGAAAGGACAAATTGTGGACGAACGAGTTGCGACGGAGCCGGGTTGTAAGGGACGAGTTGTGAGATACGAGTCGTGGGGACGTACTTTCTGTAAACTACTAATAATGCAATACCTATCGGGATTCATATGTTGTTAATTTCTTCATAATTTATTTTGAATAATTCCAGCCACCATTGCTTTCACATTTCACAAATCGCTATATCTAGCCAGATTCTTTATGTTACAGTTTCGCATAATGAAGTCCGTAACTGGTGTGCGGTGAAGTTTTAGACCATATTCGAGAAAAATCAACAACCAAAAAACGGTTTCGTAAATAACACGAGCAATTCGGGCACCGGATTGTCTATGTAAAGAAAAATTCAGTAGCAAATCATCAGTGTCTGTTGTGACAGCGCTATAGCGACATTGAGCAAGTGGAGATTAGGAGTGGTAGAGATGTAAATTCAGGCAATCACATAACGCATATAGAGAAAATTGCGTATTGGGCTCACTAGTTGCCGCTAGTTGGAACGGGTCTGAAAATATCATTAAATCCGTTATGTGTAACTTACAGCAAGAACTTTAATAATGAAAGGAAGGCGCCAGACCGTTTGTCGAAATTCGAAATAACAGTTACTTACCTTTGTAGACTTCCAAACACTGTCGAAACCGTCAACTACGATCTGGAATTAACGTTTACCTGTGTAAAGATGTAGTGTCATAAATACCAGTTAATATTGAAAAGAAAAATTTATAACGCGTGTAAAAAAAACAAAAACGATTCGGATAAATGACGTCTATTGGCCCTAACGACAAGTTGCACATTTTTAAGAAGATTACAACAGGTGCAGAATCTTTACATAAATTTTTATTACCATAATACGTATATATAAGAAATAATTCAAATGCCTTGTATATAGTACAGTAGTAATTATTTATCTAAAGATATAAAATAAAAGATAATCTAGCAAATCACCATCTGACCTGAGCAAGACTATTATAGTCAAACACTGTGTTAATTTGTGCTGGATAATTGGTGTATCGATTATGAACAATAATTTTAAAATAAAACTGGTGAATTATATAAGGCAGTTTCTTAAGGAAATAGCTGTAAATACAGATATTTCAATAAATAACAAACGGTTTCAGAATATAAAATTGCCGCTCTTGTTTATCAAAGTTTAATTCAAATAATACACTCAAAGCTTCCTCCCAAAGAATATTTTTACCCCACGCAAGGCTATAACATTCGTTAACTTATAAAGCAAGCAATGTTTGATTAATTAACAAGCATATGATTTAAATATTTCAAACTAAATAGTAAAATATACAATAGCGAAGTAAATTAATTGAATTGCATAACCATTTCTGAAGAAAACGCTAGTAAATACAAGTAACAAAGTTTACAATTAGCAGAGATTTAAATAAATATACAATCGTACATCGTGGAATGTAAATAGCAATTATTTATCATAGCTTTGGCCATGGATGCCAGATAATACGGAATGAGTGCAAAGTAAATGATTTTATTTAACTTAGCCGATATCCGAAAATGTATTTAAAGAGCGAAGAAATAAATGATTCTAATGAACGTAGAAGTGCGGCGTTTAGATGTCAGAAGTAGCAATAATTTGACATATTCAACGTCTAGTAACCAAAGTTAAAGGAAATCACTACCATAAAGCGCCACTAGGGTGAATACGCAGAGTTATTGTCAAAGGCATCTGCTCAGATGAATTATGTGGCATCGTTTACGAATAGACAGTAACCAATAAAGTAGACAAACCAAGAATTGCAAAGCGTTAAACTAATTATTAAAAATAGCGAATACCTTGCTTACCTATTATTAAAAACACACAGATATTTAATTAAATTAAAAACATATACCGAAATAGCGTAACGAAAAACTGCGCTTATGATAAGCAATAATGAATAATGGTATAGAACGTGCATTTTTATTTCCGGTAAAATTGAAGGTCTCAATAGAGAATAGCACCTATCAAGATGAATATTTACAGGGTCCATTATAAAAGTAATGCGCATTTTCTGGGAGAAATAGATTTATTGATCGTACCGGTACAAATGCTTAAAATTCTTCAAAATACTATCCCCCTGCATGAATACACTTGCGGAGATGTGTCTGCCACGCCTGGAAGCACCCTAAAACTCCTCCACGGGAATGTCTCTTAGGAACGTTGTAACATGCATGTTGATGTTTTCCACGGACTCCCAATGCTTTCCTTTCAGCTCTCTCTTCAGTCGGAGAAACAAAAAAAAGTCGCGCGGAGCCAAGTCGGGGACTGTAAGGAGGCTGGGAGATCACCGGTGTGTTGTTCCGGGCTAGGAAGTTGATAACGATGAAGGCCGTGTGGCTGGGGGCATTGCCATGGTGGAGCTTAACCGTGTCTTTGATGTCAGCCCTCACGTGTGCGACTCGGCGTGAGCACTTACAGGTAAAAGGCTGAGTTGAAAGTTTCTCCTTGCGGTACAAACTCAAAATGGACGATTCCTCCAACGTCAAAGAGACAATGGGGCGGGGGGATGACTTTGTGTGCTACTCGCTGCTCTGCCTTTTCGATTCTGAGTCGTACTAGAACATCCAGGATTTGTCTCCGGTTATGACAGAGTTAAGAAAGTCCGGCTCATTTTGAATCAAATCCAACAATTCTTAACAGCGCGAAACTCAAAGTTCTTTCTAGTCTTCCGTCAACACTTTCTGCACAAGCTTCGCGTAGACCTTGCGCATTTGCAGATCCTCGGTCATTACCTCATGTACCGCAAATGTGGACATGTTTAGGGTGTCAGCGATTTGCTTGATGCTCGCTCAATCGACGGTCGGAACGCAAAACTTCGCGCACACGCTTCACGTTTTCGTCGGTTCTGGCCGTTGTTGGGCGTCCAGAACGGGGTTCGTCGGCGACCTCCTCCCGGCCCTTTTTGAACGCCTTGTGCCACCTCCCGGACTGTGACCTTGAAATGCAGTCGTCTTTGAAGGCTTCTTGAAACATCTCGAATGTTTCGGTTGCATTTTTTCCAAGCGAACGCTCCATCGCGCCGTGTTACAAAGTTGAAAAACACACTTCACGCGGAGGCACGTCTTTCCACTCAGACTGCTCGGAGTAAACTGGCGACTGGCTGCGTTGTAAGGGCAGACACATTTCCCGACCCGTTTTACCTTGCTGCGACGGAAGATCGCGTCACAATAAAATCATGCGCAATACTTTCAAAATGGACCCTGTATATTACAGATACGTCAATTTTTACAGAAAAATGAAGGTAACAAGTTTATTTTCAAATTATAAATTTTGACATATAAAGAAATGTCAAAATATGGACTATGAAATAAACTCATGGCAAGGAAAATTCCCAATTTCGCAATGTTCACATATGTAATGCATACAACTCAAGACAATTGAGAGTTTCAACAATTGCAATTGACTGGGGGACTCTCTGAAAATAGTTGCAATAAAATCGTATTGCGGGCAAATTCGCATCAAGCAGACCATATTTTGCAATATTTTTCTAAACCGAACAGAAGATTTCCTTGTAGTATTGGCACTTACCTTCGACCCACATTTACCCGAAGTTGTATGGTCAATAGAATTCGCAGTCACGGCATCATGTACCTTTATACAGGGTGTCCCAAAAATAAGTGACATCGCGCAAACTGTAAGTATCTCATGACCAGTAAAGCACAATTTTTTTATATTTTTTAAAAACGATTTTTAAATTTTGAAAATTTAAATAATATAATTTGCTTTAAATACAATTCTGTCCAAGAAATAAAGGGAATTATGAATTAAACGATAGCAAAAAGGTACTACTGTAATTTGATATGCTTATGAAAACACGTAATATTTTCTTAAGACGTACTTGTAGTAATGTGAACTATACGAGTTCTTTGGCCTTGTTTACTTGCTTTTAAATAACAAAACAATTTTAAGTCAGCTATTACACTTTTAAGATTTAATTTATAAATTTATTGATTGCTTGCTACCAAAATTATTTGTTAAAAACACAAGATTCTAAATTGTTTTATCTTAAATGTCAGACATGATATTAATATAATTAATTTTGTTTTAAAATTTGTAAAGTGTTCAATATTCTAAAACAAAATAACTCGTTACGGCGACCAGTAACAATATCATTTCCTAAAAATTATTATTGTAAACAAAAAGAACAACTGAAAAATACTTTGCTTATTTATTTTGCTTCGCAAAAATAATTTTTAAATTTTTCACTTATGTTAGATTCCTGTACTGGAGATTGAGAAGTACTGTTTTAAAATATGTCAGGTAAAGTAACATAAGATTCTTTTAACGTTATCTTCTGGAATAAATATTTTTAGAAACAAACATGTGTTCCTAACTGAAGATATGATATACTGATAAGTAATACACATCGAGGGCAACAATATTATTATCCAGCACGGCGCGCATGCCAGGGTTCGACTTAATACTATAATTGTTAATATTTCGAAAATTACGTTGTTGTAAAAAATTTCATAGCAAACTGTTCTGCAGGTCATAAGGTGCCCACAGTTTGCGTGATATCACTTATTTTTGGGACACCCGGCATAACGCAACTGTGGAATATCTCACAACTATAGAGTAATTTGCATGTGTTAAAATGAATTGTAGGTTCCTTTTATATTTTAATAGGTTACTAGTTTGTCTTTAATAACTTATTACGTTTAATGATTTATAATTGTATTTTATAAACAAAGTCCAATTTGAAGATGCCCTTAGATGGGCGAAATATGTCGGTGTTTATCTAAATTAAAATAATTTTATAGGCAATATTTTTTTATCATTTATTCTTTACAATTTGATTGAATGCTCATCGATTGTATGGGGTTGTGCGAAATTTGTGAAGTATACAAAATATTTTTTGTAGAACATAATTCAATTGTATTTAAAGTAGTGCCCAACTGGAAATTTAGGCTTTCTAAAAATGAAAGAAAAAATAAAAATTAGTTTTTATTGTAAGTAAATATTACAACATTGTGCTTACATTTTTTAAAATTTGTTTTTCTTGTTAATAATTTACTTATATCTTATGCATTTAATGATATATATTATATATGTGAAATTATTTTTCCGAGTTTCCTCCCACGTATTTTTTCGGTCCTTAAAAGGACAGTTTTTACCGTGACGACGTTTAGAGAGAGTCTCATCTGTCATTTTCAAGTCCTTTTATTTTGGGATTTTACTGCGACTTCTCGTGATAGTAGTCAAAGTCGAACTAACTGCAGGCGTTTCTTGCGTTTTCTTATATACTTTAGCTTTTACGCTTATTTAATTATGGTTCCGCTCTGTGTCTGTTGTGGTCGACTGATTTTGAAAGTTACTTCCCTATTTTGACTACCGGTGTCGTTTCTCTTGTGTTTCATTTTTTGACCTTTTTTACTTATAATTAAATGTTTCCATGTCTCAGGTAATATTTGACTGCCTCCTTTGTTTAAGTTGTTGGATCTTTTTCCTATTTCTATGGCTTCTCTAATTATTCGTGCCGTATAATTTTCGATATTAGTGAGGACTTTAGTATTATCGATATTTATTTTATGACATGCGTTTTGTTTGTGTTGTGCTAGGGATGAAGTAACTTCATTTTTTTGGAGCGTGTTGTCTGGCCAATATAGGAATTTTCGTAGTTGGTACAGAGAATTTCGTACACACCTTGCGCTTCCAACGGGATTTTTTATTTGAAATTTGATATGTTTTTTATTTATTCGTAATTTTTTAAAGCCGTTTGAGAATATTATATTTAGCAAAGATTCTGCTGATTTTGTGTGTAGTACCTCTAACATATGGTATGGTTGATCTTGATGTTGGTTATATTTCTTTACGATTTATTTGTTTTTTCTGTTTTGGCGCTTTTGGATTTCGTTATCTGTGAATCAAATTTTTTGAAGTGGCTTCATTAGTATTCTCATTTCGTCTTTTATTTGTTTTGAGTCCTTTAGAGCTTGCGATCTTATTACTAGCGTTTTTACAATTGAGTAATTATGAGGGGTGGTGATGTGATTGTGCATTTAAGTATCTGTCAGTATGAGTGGCCTTTCTATGAACTGCATGCCCTAATATGCCATCATTTCTCTTTTTTATTAACACATCTAAGAATAGTATTTGATTGTTCTGTTCTACTTCCATTGTAAACTTGATCTTCTTATGTATATTGTTCAAGTGTTCTAAGAAATTGTTTATATTGTCTTTTCCGTGATTCCAAATTACAAACGTGTCGTCAACATATCTTAACCACAATTTTGATTTTAGTGTTCCATTTTCTAATACTTCTTTTTCAGTCTTCCATAAATATATTAGCGATTACAGGTGAGCGCGGTGAGCCCATGGGGACACCTTCAATTTGTTTGTATCTTTGGTGTTTATAAATGAAATAAGTATTGTTGAGACAGTGTTTCATTAGATCTAATATACTACTATCTAGATTACATTTTTTCTTTATTATTGATAATGTCTACATCAAAACTGCTTAATAGATCGTCAGGTTGCAAAGCCTAGTTTTGTAGAAATTCTAAGAGATGTCTAGAGTTTTTCATATAGGAGGTGGATTTTTCCACGTGAATTTGCAGCATTATCGCTAGGTATCTTGCTACTCCTTGTGTTGATGCGCCTATAGAGCTAACTATTGGTCGTAGTGGAGTATCTTCTTTGTGTATTTTTGGTAGTCCATATAGTTTGGGATATCTGAAAGACTCTTCTCTTGGTATCAATTTTTCTTTTATTTTTTGTTCAATAGAGCTTTCTTTAATTTTTGATTTTTTATTTTCTCTAAATATGTTTTAGTTTAGTTTTAATCCCTCGATAAGCGGGTTCTTCTAATATTTTTTGCATTTTGGTGTCGTTCTATTATTACCGTACCATTTCCTTTGTCTGCGGGTAAAATTACTGTCATTATTCTCTTTGAGTTTCTTTAGTGCTTGGTTTTCTTCATAGCGTATATTCGGTTTGATTGGTTTTGTTGTTCTTATCACGCGTGCTATATCTTATCTCACTAATTTAGCGGTGTTATTGTCTAGCCTATAAATGGCTGATTTTACTCCTAATATTATTTCCTCAACGGGAATATTTCTAGGTGTTATAGCAAAATTGAATCTTTTTGTTAGGATGCTGGTTTCGATACCATTTAGTTCATAAGTAGATAAGTTACATACTACTTTCTTCAGATCCATTACTTCTGGTTTGAATTGTCTTTTTCGTGTTAATTTTTGGCAGTTAAAACTTTTTCTTTTGTTTGATTGTTACCAGTTCAGCGTTTCTTTCCGGGCGGAAATTCGTCAATTGGTCTACCCTACGCCATAGTATTAGGTGTATTTTGGAACTCAGGTAAAGGTGTGCGTTTTTTAGTTTTATGTTTATGTTGTCCAAGTTTCGTCTAATGTCTAAGATTTGTTCTCTTAGCAACGCAAACCTAGTCTTCTTCAAAAAATTTTCTGACATTGTAACATTTCTTTTGGAATTTTATTTACATGAATTTTGGAATTATGTTTTCTTCTCTGCATCGACGTAAGAAAGAAAAATTGCAAAGCAGTTAACATTTCTTTGATGGTAGTTTCGACACTGTCTCATTACCTGAGACATGGAAACATTTAATTATAAATAAACAGGATAAAAAATGAAACACAAGAGAAGCGACACCGGTAGTGAAAATAGACAAAACAACTTTTAAAATCAATGGACTATAACAGACACAGAGTGGAACGATAACCAACTAAGCGTAAAAGCTAAAGTATATAAGACGAAGCAAAGAAACGCCTGCAGATAGTTCGACTTCGACTATTATCACGAGAAGTCGCAGTAAAAACCCAAAATAAAAGCGCTTAGAAATTACAGATGAGACTCCGTCGAAAGGTAGCCACAATAAACTGTGCTTTTAAGGACCAAAAGAATACGCTGAAGGAAACTCGGAAAAACAATTTAACATTCAATCTCCACGCAAGTATTCCATACAACAAATATATATATATATATATATATATATATATATATATATATATATC
>JAHWXV010492653.1:0-10981 GCA_024586415.1 Phrixothrix hirtus | reverse complement strand
ATATATATATATATATATATATATATATATATATATATATATATAAATATATATTAATTGTTTTGATTATTAAAAATTTCCCGCACTTCGTGGTTTTTAAAGTGTTTTACATTGTCTTTTTGAATTTGATTATTAATAACATTAAAACGCGCGAAACTATCAGTTTTTATAATCGCGATTTTTATGTTATACGCGGGCACTTTTACACACGAGAAGCAATGGAATCGCAAACGCCGAAATGTATATTAATCGGTAATTGTCTGCATTCTCTTTCTATAGTTCTTAGTTCATCGGTTTCGTCTTCTAAACTTTGTCTTTAATGTGCCCCCATACAAAAATTCGAGTGGCGTAAGGTCAGGTAAACGTGCAGGGTACTGAACCCAACCACTTCCTTCAATCCATCTGTTCGGTAGAGTCTCGTCAAGATAAGCCCTTATGTTACTATGATACTGCGCAGGTGCACCATCTTGTTGGAAATAAAAATTCCCGTCCTCAAAAACTTCTTGAATGCGTGGAATTAAGGTAAACTGCTCCAGTTACAGGATCAAAAAAGATGAATGATCCAATTAATCCATTTGTAGATAAGCCACACCACAATGTGACTCCTGGCAAATTAACATCATGTTCTTCAGTAACGTGAGGATTCTCACGAACCCAGAAAGTGCAGTTGTGGTGGTTAATTGAATCATGTAACTTAAAGATAACCTCATCGCTCCAGACGATTTATCTTGGAAACTGGTGGTTTCCTTTGCATTTTTCCAAGTACCCTTCGCAATACTGCACTCTCCGATCCGGATCATCTTCGTTTATGGCATGGACTAATCTAGGAATGTAACTTTTCTAGTGCAGTAGCTTCAAAAATGTGCTAGATTTTGAAACACCCACCTTACGAGCAGCTTGCTAAATAGATTTTCTTGAACTTTCATCATAACGTTGTGTTACCCTTTCTTCTCTCTCGCAAATGGTCGACGTCCGTGATCTTCCAGAACGTTGCTTGTGGACATCCTGAACTGTTCCTTCTAATGCACGTTATTGTTAACCTTGTTGGAAAATCTGTCTGAAACTCTGCCTGAGCTGTCTTTAGACCTCTACCGCGCTTTATTATTTGAAGTAACACTTCGGGATCAATTTTCGTTACTCAAATATAAGTCTGGGCGCAGCCATTTTTTCAAATTATGTCAGTCTGGAAAATAAAGAAGTATGCGTAAGTTATCAGAAAACCAATTTTGTTGCGACACTCGGTATAAAAAAATTGTTGAGGTTAATATTATGTCAAATAATCCAAATTAACATAAATGATGATTTTTTTTATTCAGTCGGCGATGAGAGAAAGTTTTTTATACGAGTTGATTTTATGTTAATTTGTATCTCTGTATAGAATAAAATGTAAATTATACTGTGAACTAAATAGTAAATAAATGAACATTCATTATCGGATATTTCTTTATGATTGAGATGAGATCCTTCCATTCTAAGCGCTTCAAAATCAGTTTTCTGTAGGTTTCTTTCAATATAGTGTGGCGCAAGGAAGCAGGAAAATTTGAATTGGTGTAAAAGGCACGAATAAGTACAGATAAATATACATTTAATGAAAGAAGTAAATGTACAGATTTACCATTGATTATTGTAATGTAATAATAGCACTTCTCACTTTACTTCTTGAAGATGACATCGGAAAGACGTTGCCAATCTCTGGAATATTCGGTGTATTATGGCTTGAGGAATGCCTGTGATCTCGTCTTCAATCCTCTATTTTACTGCAGCGATAAGATGTCGCAACAGGAAGATATCGCAAACACTGAGTTCAAGGGATCTTGGAGAGCATGGAATGTCACCTTCACGTGAAATGACGTCTTCCAAACAAGTATCCGGCAGCTTTCTTCGATTGTCGAGCAGTATATTACGTGGCTCCGTCCTTCTGAAACCACATGTTTTCGATGTTTAAATGCGTTGCACTGCAGCCTCCGTGCAAAACATACCGAGCCGATGTTACTGTCGTTGCAATACGTCCTCACGTCCAAACGATATGGGCCGATGACACCAACATATGATACAGGGACTATGTAATTGACGCTTGTGAATGTCACGAGGGTTTTACTGTGCCAAATAGTGGAAATTCCCTTTACTAACGTAGCTGGTAAGTTGGAAATGGGCTACATTATTAAAGAAATTGATGTCTTCGTTAACCTTCGCCAACAACCATTTGCTAAACTCCTTACGTAATAGAGGGTCTCGAGAATTTAATTGCTGCACAATCTGTAACTTATAGTGGTTTCCGTTTCTCTGCACCACCTTCTATATGTGCCTTAAATTCTACGACAGAACGAAAAAATTGCTTCCATGTTTATGAATGCCTTACGAAGTCGTCGTGTAACTTAAGAAATTGTAGCACAGCGACTAAGAAATGCAACTAAAGTTATTGTTTCTTCACAAACAGTTCGCTTAATCTGTTATCTCGGAAATCTACTAAGCGAGGTCAACAGCAACGAAGATTGAATTTTGCCAGATAGCACGTTTATTGAACCACAAATGAAGACACTGTGTTCTTCGATTAATCAAAATTCAATTAGGGATTACGAGGACATAGTCTAAACAAACTTGGTGAACGGTGTAAACAGTGTTATTTCGCAAAAATATGCTTGCACAAACATAGTTATCCTGGAAAGGGGGGTAGTTCTGATTACCCATGTGACCCATGCGTCCCATTCATAGACATGAACTTTATTTGCATGTAGTGCAATGCACGTCCTCGTATCTGAATATTGTTATACAATATCAGAATGTGATGCAAGTTTAATCAATAGACAGCCAGATCTGAATCCCATAAGTTATAAATGAAATCGAACGATAGGAACATTAGTATCTGTCACAATGTCCCTAAGAAAATTCGGGAGCTGCAACGTATTGTTCAAAAGTGGGACTGCAATGCAAGTTATTATATATAATATTTTGTTAATTAGTTTAAGTGTATACCAAAAAAGATTATTAATTAACTCATACATTTTGACAGATTATTTGCATTTGGTCTAGTTTTTGTTCTTTGTATCTCTTTCACTTTAACTTTTTATAATTTTGTTCAACATAATCTTAACTTTTTGTTTCGCATAATTGCCCTAGTATTTAATGTGCATCGAGCATCCGTCGAGTACACGTGTTTGTCGGTTGCTCCTGTATAATCTTAGATGCTGTAACTTAGGCCCTTCCAGCTTGCTGCGGTGGGTCGGTTGCAGTATCAAACTCGCTAGTGGTGCTTGATAGTGAATAAATAGTTTTTATGTGTTTAACAGTGCCCAAACTCCATTAAAAATTGAAAATGTCTCGCCTACTTACTGAAGACGAAAGGAGCGCAACCTTTGAATAATCCACACCATCGAAGAATATAGAAAAAGTGGCTCAGCTGATGAGCACATACATATATAAACCTCCGATGTACGAAGAATACCCAAGAAGTTCCAAGAAGTAATGGTCAACGACATAGACGAAGCAGAAGTCCTCTTTAAGAATACTATTTAAAGGGAAGACCAAATCACCGCTGCGCAGAAGAAAAGCGCCCAAGAAGCCACAAGAAAGTTAGTAGCCAACAGCCTTGACTACCCAACTTCCGAAGAAAAGGCGATGCAGGAACACGCAGGAGGCTTCGTCGGGAAAAAATGGAGGAAAAGAAAATCCCATAGACACATCGCAACAGAACTTTAACAAAACTACCTGTTAGCAACAGGTACGAGCCGTTCGCCAACAACGCAACCGTTGATATAAGACCAAGAGTTGAACAGGTCCCACCTATCGTAATGCGCGATAAAGCCCGCTGGATCCAGGTCTACGAAGACCTCCGCCGCCTGCATGTCCACATCACAGAAGTCAAGAACGTGGCGCTTGGCATCAAGCGAAGGCGACCACAAGAAGGTCGTCAAATACTTCAAGGAAAGGGAAATCCCTTTCCACACATATCTCTTTAACAAAGAAAAGCCTCTGTGGGTGGTCATCCGCGGCCTCCCGCAGGAAATCACGAATGAGGAACTCAAAGACCTATTGTTGCGTAGGATGAACAGGGAACCAGACAAGATCAAAGGAAGATGAAGAAAAAGCTTCGAGAAACCTAGAAGCCACCATAGAAAAGCCACTCCTCAAGTTAATACCAAACATTTTAGAGAAAATACTCAATGCCAACCTCAGTAACTAGAGTGGTACTATGGAACGCGAACAGAGGGGTTGAGAAGAAACCTGAACTTATACTCTTCCTGAAGGAAAATGTGGTCACGATCCTGTTACTGACGGGAACTCATTTGAAACAAAACCACTCATTCACCTTACCTGGATTTACGATGTATAGAAAGGACAGAAGTGGCGCAAGAGGAGGAGGCGTGGTCATCGCCGTCAGATCCTACATCTGCGCAGAACAGTTAGAGCCCCTCCCACTTTCATAGAATGCGTTTTGGTCAAAGCTAGAGTGTCAAATCAAGTGATTACCTTCGGCGTATGCTACAGACCGGTGAATTCCATTACCACGGACATGGACTACTAGAATATACTCCAATCGCAAGCCCCCTCAACCATTGCAGGGGATTTTAATGCAAAAAATCGCAGCTGGGGCGCAAGGGTCCAGAACACCGAAGATGCCAAAATAGCCCGTATTGTAAGCGCAACCACCGTCCGACGCAACTGCTAATCCTAGCAGTCTTACTCGGACTGAGTGAAAGGATGATTCCGGATGGGCACCCACCGGAACACCCTCTTAACTGGACCCGAATTTTCTATGAACTCACAGGATACCCAATCGCGCAAGATTTTTCCAATCCGTAAAAAGTGGATGATGCTATGCAAAGACTTACAGACTTACATCATCTTAACAGCCATGGAAAAGAACAAAAAACCCAAGATTATCTCACAGGAAAACAAATGGGGACTTAGCTCCAACGACAAAGGCTTAGTAAAGAGCAACAACACCGCCCCAAGGACCTGGTTAAGGATAAGACATCCGCACGACACAACCAAATACAAAAAGCTCCAGAAAAGAGTAGATATGGTTCTCGCTGACAGTAGTGAGGAAGATTGGTGCAACAGTATTAATCGCTGTCAAAACGACCCTAGCAGTAAATGGAGGCTTATAAAAGCGTTGCGCAAGTAAAGTGCACCAAACCAACCCATACTGTGCGGAAATGTCACAATAATCGAACATCAAGGCAAAGCTGACGTCTTAGCGGACACCTGGAGCAGCAATGTAATATACAAATGGAAGAACCACCCAACATCCTGCGGGAAATGGAAGGCACCTTTAACAAGGTCAAACAAGCGGGTATCCTTATTCCACTAACAATCGACGAAGAGACAGTCTAAGCTAAACTAAAGGCGTTAAAGCCGAGGAAAGTATCGGAAACGGATGATATCCCGAACAAAATCCCAAAGACGCTAAGTTGCAACCCGATCGTCGAAATCAAAGATCAGTAACGCCTGTTTAAGACTTGGCTACTATCGCAGAGCGTGGAAGACTGCAAGAATAGTTATGATCCCTAAAAAAGATAAGGATCCTAGGCTGCCGCGAAACAACAGCCCGATCAGCCTGCTCTGCGGATTCGCGAAATTAGTAGAGAGCTTCCTCAACAACGAGAGTCATAAAGTATTGGTAGACATAGGTATAATCCCGCAGGAGTAGTTTGGATTTAGAATAAAGCTATCTGCAATCCAGCAAGCGGCTAACTTAGTTCATGCAATAAACAACGCCAAAGACAAAAAATTCCATATTTACGTAGCCTTTTTCGACGTAGAGAAGGTCTACGACAAAATCTGGAAAGAAGCGTTAATTTACAAAATTCAACATCATGTGATCCAATCTTTTCTCGAAGAAAGAACCTTTAAGGTAGCATCCGACAAAAAACACTCGACAAACAGGACTGCAAATCAAGGTCTTCCACAGGGGTTCCCGTGCTCCCCAACATTATTCAACGTGTTTGTCTCAGACATCCCCAGGATGCTAGACCTAAAAGAAACGAGGATCTTCCAGTACGCCGACAATACGGCGCTACTGGCGGAGACATCACACTATTGGTCATGCAAATCAAGAATAGAAAAAGGACTTTGGACCCTGGAAGCATAATTCACAAAATGGAGAGTCAAGATCAACGCCGGAAAAACAAAGATTCTAAACCCTTTTAGGAAAAGGAAGAAAGTAATGATTAAGGGCTCGGACAGGCGCACAAGCCTAAGAATCTCACGGCGTACCTTGAAATTATAATAGAGGGTCAACTTAAGTTCCACTCACATACCGAAAGAAGGAAAGGCCGTACATAGAATTCAAGGCATCATCGGTAAGTACAGCCAAATGCCTATCAACCAGAAGAAAAGGATCGCTGAGGCGGTCCTAATCCCAATCCTTACATACGTAGAAGAAATCTTGTGTCAAGTTTCCCGAACCCCAGGAAGAAAATCCTGATGGCTCAGAACAAAATCACGCGGGTCAGTTCCGGAGCTTACAGGTACATCGGGAATGAAGACCTACGAAGAAACCTGAAGGTCCCTGACCTCCAGGAGAGGGCTATCAAAAGGAGAGATCTTATGATAGATCGCTTAAGGTAGCGTCCCGATCCCACCATAAGAGAGCTGGGGAGGAAGATCTCACATTAACAGACGCCGCCAGGCAGTTTCGGTTTCAACCACTTTCCAGACGGTGCATCGCTGTTAGTTCCGATTGGGCTCCTCCCGTAACGCTACGACAATTAGGAAGTTAAGAAAAAAAAGAGAAATGATTCTTGGGGTTCCAATTGTCATTGAAATATTGCTATTGCTGCCCTCTTATTTCACAAGATATGATCAATCATCGGTCACAAAACCTAAAAATTGGGTATTTTTTAGAAAATACTTTACCACTAACTTTTACAACTAACCAAACTTTGAAGCAGCAAGTACTTGGCTGGTAGATAGCATAGTTTGTTAAAAAAACAACATTCCTCCAAAAATTGCGAAAAGATACTTTTTTTACATGTATGACATTCACTAAAGTTAAGCAAGCTTAGGTGCGGTAAGATAACGGCATAATTTTTTAAATAATGAACTTCTTTAAAAAACCATAAAAAGCTACTTCAATTACATATACACCAACCACAAAAGTTAAACAAGTTTGGACTAGCCAGGTACTTGGATGGGTGACCGCACTATTTTTACTTCCTCCTACCCTCTATTTAATAGGTAAAAGAGAAAGTATTTTTTTCTTCAAATATTTTCAATGTCGAAATACATATTTTCGGGTCCCATAAGAACAATAACCATGTTTTTGGAAATTTGTGTGTGTGCGCCTGTGCGTAAGTGTGCGCAAGCCCGTCGCTTGAACTCATGCGTGCGAGTGTGCGCATGCGCGTGCGCGTGCGTATGCGTGCGTGTTGTCTAACTATTAAGAGCAATTTTGACCTCTAATATTCCTTTAAATTGAAGAATTCATTACTGCTTCAGGATCCTTGACTTGCACGCGTTGAGACAAATTATAATTCAATTTACCTTTCTTTAATTAGGACACTTCACGAAGTAAATCTTGTATTTTTGAACTTAGGTTGAAAGGGTTAACTATCTACGCGTACAACTTTAGTTTTAATGTTTTCTAAGAATAAAATTCGCATGTTCTCAACAACGTTACTCTTGGTAGAGTTTTTAAAACAAAATGAAATTAAATTGGTTTAGACCTGATAGGATTACGTAAATTTAGGGATGATCTATTGTTCGAATGAGCACTACGCGTCGCTTGTATTTTATTAATATAAGTTTAATTGAAACTTCAAAATTTATTTCTGAATCTTATGTAGCAGAAGAACCGATTCAACATATGATGTTTGCTTATTGCAAAAACTTATTGTCAGCATCAACTAGTGTCTTTTGCGGTCCGTCATAACGTACCCATTTAATGATTATGATCTATAATTGAGAAATAACTTTAGGTAATCGGAGCTCTTTTACAAAAATGTTGTAACCTCAATTTTTGCGAGTAAGTAGGTTATTGGCCCTGTTTTGGTTGGACTTATAGGGATCAGTCTCACTTTTGTAAGAAATCTCAATGTTAGTTCGTGAGCTTCCTTAATTTTTCCTCTTTTTTAGATATCCTGTGGCAGTTCGAGTTAATGGCACCTCCAAACATGCAATCGTCAGTTTTTTGTTTTTTTGCGTGCTTTAGTAACGGGAACTCCGTTAAATCATCTCAGACTCGCTCTGCTGAGCGACTGAGACAGTAACTTTGGAACGACTGCCCCCTTTTTTCCATCTTAGGTTTAAATTACTTTTATCATTATCATGTCACATGCGCTGCTGGCGTTACGCCCGATGACGAAGCTGGTGTCCCGCTAGTTTCTCGGTGGAGGGGCAGGGGCCCATGACAGATTTCACCAGCACATCCACGCGCTAAGGAAAAGACGCTGGAATTACATACAAAAAGTTTGAAGGTTGGAGGGTGGGGGGCGAGGCTAGTGCTCCTTGTTGGCGGTATAATGAATCGAACTGTCTTTGGAACAGGAAAAAACGGTTCCGCGACCTATAAATGCGTTGTCCCGGATTTTCCACTTACATGGGCCCCTAATATCACTATGAATTAAGACCGCGGCTAGAGGTAGGGGGGGGGGCACCTTGACTAACACATATCCCCTAAAATACAAAATAATAACAGTTAACTTATTCTAAGTTTAAAATGAAAGTCCAATTGGGGATTAACTATTTATCTGTATCTAAAAAAATGGCTTAGTCAGTATACACAAAAAACAACAACAGGACACACAGTGTTACAAGTAAAGTTCTCCGGCTCTTGAATGCGGCCTAATTCAAGAGTTACGGGGAAGACTAGCAAATCTACTATAAAATGAACTTATTGTCTAAATATTCTATTCATAGTTCGGGGAGGGACTATGTACTGACAGGCTTCCCTCAAAACCGGAATGGTTTAAGCTGAACTCTACAACATTCGGCAGCCGGGACTATGAATTACACCGGATTCCCGCCGATACACGTTGACATAGCACATACGCCCTTACAGGCAACAAATATTGAAGCAAAGAATGTATTAATAAGTATCTTTGTCTTTGTCGACGCGTCACAGGACTACGCGCCTACCCAAAAGCACCACAATCGTCGGCCGTGACGCTTACACTTTCCTGCGCTCGTAAGTGGACTCACACATTCCGTGAAGCTGCGAACGGGGTGGAAAAGGCAGGTAATTCCCCAGAAACCCACTGTTTGGCTTCTCAGCATTGGGATTCGGCTATCGTTACTCTTGCGGAAAACTTACACTCACCCTGGAAACTTCAAAAATCACTCACACACGACCTATTGCTATCACGTACGACTTACGTGTGTTTTAATGCCACATCACGGTGGTCTCACGACGAGTTAATACAAATTATACACATGCGTAATACATAAGAGTGAAAATTATTTACAACTGTCAATTTATTTTCTTAATTTTTTAATCGCCACCGAGAATGAAAAAATTCATGTTTGTTCCAACCGATTAATTTAAATATTAGCGCGGGACGCCAACAAAACCTGACAATCATTATTTATTTTATAATTTTTGATTGCTATTAATGTACTATATCTTATTTTGTTTAAAATCTATCGTTAAAGATTCGTCTTCTAGCTTAAGTCCAACCAGAAGAATGACGGATTTAAACCTTATTGTTGTGACAAGTTCGCGAATTACTTAAAAACATATTCAAAAGTGTGACAAGTTCGCGAATATGTACAACCAAAGCATATTAAGATTAATATCAATATTAATTGAAAACGAAAAATACAGGCCGTGCAACAAAAATACTAATAATAACTTTTAGTTGCATAACGATGGTAGTTTTAGATTAATTTTGTTATAATTATAATTTTTACTGTCTAAATCTAACGAAACTTGTGTTTGTTCTTGTAATAACTCCAAAAACTTAATTTCTCTGAAACATGTAATTATTTTTGGAAATGATTATAACGTTAAAAGGCATTGTTAAGTTTACCGAGAACATTTAAAGATAAAGTTGTAATTTGGAGTATATATAGAACATATTTGCGTGTAACAACTGGCTAGATATAAGCTAGTACTAACTTCTAGAGAAATTAGGGTAGAAATACAAGTCCGAGGACCGCACTAAGGAATTTTTGAAAACATACAGTTACTAAAAAAGGTTTAGTCGCGCCTGAGATTTTATCAAAAATGGTCTTGAGGCAGTTTACTTAACAAGCAGCGGTAGTTGCGAAATTGTGATTATCCAAAATTATCTGCAAGCATATTTTGGGGTAATTCACCATTGTACCAAAGTACAATTGCTACCATATGGTGTTTTATTAGTTAAATTGCTGTAATAATCGAAAAGATCTTTACTGCCCATACGAAAGCGTTTTGAATCTAAAGTGGGAGAGACTGGGCAAAATCTGATAATAAACGAAGTTCGCCATTGTTTCAATGGGTGCACCTACATTTTTGAGTCATTCATAAACATGATCGGTTCGATCAAAAATTCAGTCTTTAGTGCACCTAAGAGGTTAATAGACCTTTCTTATTCGAAAATGATAGACGTAACGCGATTATTATCAGTAGTGAGCAGCACAGAACATTGTTACGTAAATTTGGTAGCCATAGTTGGATGAATTATGGTTTCAACAGGATGGTGCCACATGTCATTTAGTAATGGATACGATGGGAGTTTTGGGAAAAATGTTTTCCAAGTGAATCACCTAGATGAGTTTTTGTGGGGCTATATGAAAAAAAATCTGGTGTGAGACAACACACGACTTTCTCTTACACATTTCAATTTAATTTGAATTTATTTACGTAAGTGACTTTCTATACACCGAAATTGTAAACTCCAAAATTAATTTAAAAGCATAAATAATTCATCCATTCATAATTTCCTTTATACGTGTACTAAAAGCTTTATAATTAAATTTTGAGCTCATTTAAAGCAAAAATAATTTATAGATTTTAATAAAAAGTAACTAAGTATGTAAATAATGCACACAAATCATTAAA
>JAHWXV010492632.1:0-40356 GCA_024586415.1 Phrixothrix hirtus | reverse complement strand
TGTGTGACGTAACTGGTATTTTGCCATTTTTAGTGTTCATAACAGACAACAACCTAAAAAAAGTTTTGACAGAAACATAGAAACTGTTGGATATTATTTGCACAACGCCCATGTCGACAGTAGAATGTGAACGATACTTTTCAACCCTGAAACGCATTAAAACTTTTCTAAGAAGCACAATGTCAGAAGAACGGCTGAACGCATTGGCAGTCCTATCAATAGAAAAGAAGTTTGTCCAGTCTATCCCGGATTTTGACAACAAAGTCATTGACGTCTTTTCCGCCTTGAAAAATAGAAGAATGGATTTTATGTACAAAAAATAGGTATTATTTTACTTGTGCCCACCACCTTTCAGAACTTACGAGCCGCCACTGTTAATCGTAATTATATTAGGAACACTTCTTTTCTCTTTAGTGGCTTTTTAAGTACCCTGTTGTCTGTTCAGTTTGGCAGCTATAAACAATTGTAATAAATTGCTTCATTACCTACTTTAGTTACGTAACCCTTGTTTGGTTTTAGAATGAAGCAGACACACTGTTTCGAAGCTACATTGATTTTTATCAACCAGTTCAGAATTAAAAACTTTCTTATAACGGATCTTAATAGTTAAGACCCGTAATGTTACCTGTTAATGACCCTTGCATACTCGGTCTAGATGAATGTTTACTTATTCACCCTGCGGTCTCACCAAATACATTTAGTTAACGACCTATTTATATTTCAGCAAGTAAGTACAGAGGTTTACGATCTATACATTTATTAAAATTTTCAAAATTAAAAAAATTAATAATAAATCGACAATAATCACTTACAATATTAAATTACAAAAAATCGTATAAGAAACAAATAATTCTTACAAACCTTCAGTTGTTTCCCTTTTCAAACTGCTGACAGGTAGTGAACAAGACTTTATTATGTTTATTTAAATGCGAAAGGGAAAGAAGTTTTGGTTAGTTTGTTAAATTTATTTATTTAAATTAAAGCAAATTTTTATTTTTAAAATTAATTATCTAGCACTTCGTTAGTTCAATCTACGTTTTTAAAAGAGCTGATTAAAACACTTACGGCTAATTTCGCTAGTGCATTTTCTACGATGTTAAACTACTGGAGTTCCTTCTGGTTATGAAGCAGGTCATATTACACAAGTTTTAAAATCACGCGCAATTCATTTAATGCCGCACTTTACAATTAGTACCCTTATAAATTTTCCTAGTCTACGAAACTTAGTTTAACTTAATGCTACTGGCTACTTTATATTACGGAAAACTTATTTTAGAAATTTAAACTAAACGATAGTTTATTTAATTTTCTAATGTTAGAACACGTAATTATTTACTTATTAATTATGGTGTCTAACAACCCGTTTTTGTATGAAGTCAATTAGCTTAATACTTCTCGATTGACCATTCTTAACAGACATGCACTGTTTAATTCAAATGTACCTTTTGTGAAGATACAAATTAGTTGATTAGTTGGTAACTCCATGATCGCCAATATGAATTCTTCATTCAATGCAATTAATACCTTGCCTAATAACAATGACGAATGAACGAGGATATGCTTTTTGAACAAATTTGGGGAGTGTGTCATTGATTTCAAATGCGTTTTATTTCCAAAGAATCTACTGGTACGCAGTTTCAAGTATTGATGCTACTTGTGGCATACATAGGTTTGTTAATTTATGTTTTAAACAAAAGTTCATTAAATCTAATAATGTAATAAATATATCCTTAAGACTTGGTTTACTAATATATTCTTCTTTTGTGATTAAGTAAGTTGTTATTCATTTTCTATCTACTAGTTATGCAACTTTGGGTTTTGTCTTTTCGGCTGGTTAATATTTCAGATGTTTCTTTAAAAGGTTTGCTATTCCTTGAGAGATTTCTAAGTTCCGGCTTACACAATGGGTTAAATTACTATTTGAGGGTGAGTTACATAAATAGTCATTAATTTTGTTAATTATGTAGGAAAGTTTTCATTTTGGTTTATCCATTAAGTTAGTTTTTTATTTTTCCTGAATTACATCTTCAGAATTAATCTTATTTTCCAAGTTTGCACGGGTTCTGATTGAATTATGGGCATTGGTGTTTGCTACGTCCTTTTTATAAATGATTTTATAGTCACATTCTTCAAGTTTTAGTCTTCATCTTATTAATTTGGAGTTTGATATTCTTGGTGAGAATATCCTCTATAACGGTGTGTTGTCTGTGATAATTTTAAATTTTCTATCGAATAAATACGGTCTAAGGTATTAGGTTGATCACACAATTGCTAATAATTCCTTTTATATTGTGCTATAATTAGTTTCTGCTTCATATAGCGTTCCACTTGCATATGCTCTCGGTAAATCCTCGTCAACGGGGACTTGTGACAAAACGGCCCGAATAGCGACATTGCTTGCATATTCATGGTACAAATGCTCACTTATTGAGTTGATAATAGTTTTAATCGTTATTTAAATTAGGATTCCTGTTCTGATCATAATTTTCAAATTGCGATTTGTATGTTTGACAATTTGATTGCTAAGTTTTGTTTATACATGGTTTATTCGCGCATAATTGTTATCATTAGGTTTACCAAAATGTTTAAATTGCGGTTTACTCATTACTTGTTTATGAATACCTAGGCGGAAACGTTTTGTTTCTTTTATTAAAATCATTTGTTTCATATTGGAAATCATTTACTAACGTATTTAAAGCCTGGTTTCAATCTACAGGGTTTTTGGCTCGCATATATTGACCAATACAATTCTTCTATCCCTTTAACAGTAGTCTTAAACTTAAATTTTTGAAATAATTGACTAGTGTCTTAGCTTCATTAATATGAAAATTTATATTTAGTAAATGCATTATACGATTGTGAAAATCAAATACAGCTTCATTATGAACTTTCTTAAAGTCTGCCATTTCTATATTCAGAGTAAACATATCTTGCTTATCGGAATATGCTTCAATTAACGCATTTTCACCGTATTTCAGTTATTTATTAAACAACTGGAGATAGTTATAGTTGCTTGTCCCTGTATCTTTGATAAAGTTGTTCACATGAAGTACTAGTTCTGAAAGTGATTTGGGTCTAAAATTATGGATAATTTTTGTATTAGCTTATCGCTTATTCCTATAAACCTCGTGAGCAATGACGTAGGACCTGAAAATATCGGTATCATATCTAAATAATTTTTCTTAAGTACTGGGATTGGAATTTTCGTAATTTTATATATATTTAGGCTTATTTGTAAATTATAAATTTTATTGACTGATTCGTCAATTTGCATTTATTATTTTACTTGGGTATTATTTTAAATTGTTGGCTATCCATACCAGACTTCGCAAGAACGTTGCGTACTCGGTAGCGCCGCTAAATATAGAGATAACGTTTGATTTAGTACTAAATTTATTTTTTAGCTAATAATAATTATAAACTAAGTCAGAATAGTTGCAGAATTTATCAGCATATTATTTAGAACATCTAATTAACAATATATACTTGCAGAAAGAAACAGCGGAGGCTTGGGTCTGGAATTCCATCAGTTGTTTTTGTTACGTGGACAAATTATCATTGTTTCCTTATTATTTATAGAAATAGTGAAGTTTGAGGGTCTAGGCTTTCAACGATTTCTTATTTCTTACCAAGTCTTGTACTCTAAATATAATTAATTCACTCGTATCTAGGCCATTGATTCTTTCTATTTAGGGGTCCCTATTTTTATCCTACCGACTGCGCCAGTTAAATTTTATTTATTTATCAACCTATTATAATTTATCTTTATACAAGATTAACTATAACTTATTCTGATTTATAATATAATGAACAAGAAATATGATTACTCTGATCTGAACTAAACTTAATTAGCATCTCTATTTATAACATGTGAAGTCTTAGCTATCAAAGATAACATACTGTCTATTAATCGCTTTGGGTGTCATGTAATTTACATAAAGCAAAACGTTGCGATTATGTAATTAAAACTAATACAAATCATTTCAAAGCAGAAATCGGAAAATTATATACAGAGTGTGTAAAACTAACTAAATACTGATAACAAAATTCAAATTTAAATATACACAAACGTGAAATTCACTCTAAGTAACGGGAAATAGCGAGTTTCTGAATTTTAAATGCAAAACGAACTTTCAAGTTAAACAGATTATTAAAACAAAACAGAAATGAGTTTAAAAAATTCAGTAATACGTTACATTAGTAAAAGAATCAACCACGTATAGCATAATAATAACTACAATCTGCAAAACACATTTGTCGATATTTTCATTGAACTCGATACTAATTTACAACAAAGATTTGTAATATTACCTATTTATTTTACATACACCATAAACCCCAAAGATACCACAAAAATAACTTTCATTAGTGACATAAAGCGCAATTATGGTTTTTAAATTGCGGTTAGTTCAAATATTACAAATTTTACTCGTCTTGTATTATTTAAGGAGTTCGTGTTTTCAGGCCAATTTTAATCGTGTTTTGTTGCTTCAGTAGTAGAAGTATAGAATGACCTTTTCCATCAGAATATACATATACATATACATCTGTTAAATAGAGAAATTTAGTGTGCTTTTTTTTGTAAAGCCCTTACACGTGGAGGTACTAGTTTCATGAAACACATTTAACTTTGATTTTTTAACGTACTATTCGAATATGTGAGCAGATTTTCAATTAGACGATATACGTTGAACATATGGAGTATTTTACTCTTAATTTTATGCTAATATGATGCAAGATGGTATGCCACCGGGATGATATAAAAATTAGTGGAAAGATTTTGCAAAATAAATGATCAAGACAACTGAAAGTTCTTCAATATGCTCTCGTTTTCGAAATATTTTGAAATAGCGAATTTACTTCATAGCTTTGAGAGTCAATTTCGCCCCTAAAATGCCCTCAGTTACTAGTAAAAAAAAGTATGTGTTAATTACTTTTGTCTATAGTATATATGGCAAAGTTTCAAAAATATCGTGAATTCATATTTTGTGAGGTTCCCTTGTAAGTAGTGAATCATTTAAAATGAACGACTATTGCTGTTGAATTATTGCTTAAGCAATTATTACGGGTTATCGTTAATAAAGTATCTATATTATAGTAATGATGTAGTAAATATAGGATTATCACTAATTACTGAACGGTTAAAGAAATTACTGCGTATTACTAATATGGTATCACTGGTACAAAATATGAAAATAAACTTTATTTAAAAATATAATAGGTGCAATGGGGTTTACAACATTAAATTACTGCAATTTTTAATTATTTTGTAACGTGTGAATCAACTTCTGAAATGAAACAATAAAAGTGCGAACACGTCAAGTGTTAAACTCAGTTAAAACAGTGACCGCGATAAACCATTTTCTAGTGATTGAATGAAAAAGACATTTAAAACTTAAATATTATTAATTAGCTAAAATAAATCGAAAATGCACTGAGTTTATAAATAAACTGATAGAAACAATAATTATCTAGCTAATAAGAATATATTTCATGTAAACTTAAATTTGAAAATGCATGTAAACTGCTATGTAAAAATGTTTATTATTATAACTAAATTAATAATAATGATAAAAATTTAAAAGTGGTATCAAAAATGAAGCACATTGAGACTGCCAAAAATATCGTTCAAAAAAATGAAAAAAACTTAATCTTTGAAACTAAAATTTTTATCCCCGCTGGCATTTGAGAACGTAGGCAAATCACATAAATGTCGGGATGTCGACAACGAAAAATTAGAAAGCGATCTTACTAGGGCTGTAAAGCATTCAGTTCCTCCTAGAGATTAACAACGACTTTGTTGCTGCAAAAACCATCTGTCTCCAGACAAATATAAATGTTTCCTACGCTTATTAAAACCGTTGTCAACTCTTCAAGTAAAATCAGAGCATAGTTTCTTTTGCGTTTTGCTTAACTGTATATAATAACCCTGCTACAGCTAAGATTATATAGAAATAGGTACTATGCCGATCTACAGATTGGATTACTGAATGTATTGGGTTGGATCTACGCTTTGAGGCGCGCTAAAACCCCCTTCACATTAGTAATTTAAATATTCAAAATTGACCTGTTGAAAGAAAGAAAAATCTTAATGTACTGACCTTTTAACACGGAACTATGCGAACCTATGCTGTCAGACATACTTGCATCTTACACGCGGAAACACATATATACCAGCACATATAATTAATTTGTTTAAACACAGTAGCACCGAAATAAGACAGAAACATGCAGAAATATTTTGTCTAGGCACCATATTGAAATACACCGTTACAATTCAAATCATAATTGCGCATTCACAATCGTGCCAAAGTCAACTTAACTAACATAAAAAATATTTAACCGACTTTCTCAAAAACAGGTGTAAAATAATTAAATATTGTAAATAGTTAGATTTAAGTTCAATTACTGTATATAACAATTTCCTGCTAATTTCCGTTAATTAATTAATAAACATATTAAACCAACTTATGATTGACTTAAATCAATAAAATACAAACCAAATTAACTAAGTCGATTAAGGGAGAATTAATAAAAATAAAAGACCACGCTAAGCGTAAGGAATTAATTCAAATTACCTGAGCTATGTAAGCCGGAATAATCCTATATACAAATATAAAGATACTGTGACGTACTCTAAACAGGCTAACATTATTCTGTAATGAATACATAAAAATTAATTAAGTGTATATACGAGGTAATCACAAAAATTACAAAGGCCTATTACACAAAATTAGTACTTACGATGTATAATCGAAAAGCTAATGTTTATAGAACACAACTCACAGAGAAACAACGTTTCAAGGTCCTACCAATTAAAAACCTTCATCCTTCGACTATGTAAACGACTACCCAAGCATTTAGGCAATGTTCCTGTTGCCACCAAAAAGAATTCGTAATAAAAGTCTGTTACCAGCCCAAATAGGATGTTACACTATAATCTGGCTAATTCACAGTATTCCAACGTATTGACATAGGTAATCTTACATGTCAGTATTCAAATCCAGCTGCTATTACAGTGATATACTTCTGCCATTATTATTATGCTTTACTAATCGTTAATTATTGAAGAATTTAAATACCTCTTAATAAAAAAATTATTTATTTATATTTTCTCCTAGTTAAATGTGCTGTGCACGAATGAAGTGAAACAATAGCTAATTTACATATGTAAGCCTTTCTTTAATATAATTTTAATAATTATAGGCGTTTTGTAGTAATGAACTGCTTAAATTATTGTTTGAGCAATAAATACAAAATTTAATATATTATTTGTCTTTGTATAACCCCCAAAATGTTAAAACCTAGTACTTAGCAAAAGGCATCAGACTTGCTCTCAAATAATATGATTCGGTTTTTAGACAACACAACAATACGAATTGCCAAATAAAATATCATGCTCTACATGTATTTAGTTCAAAATCCGTGAAATTTTGTTACTAAAATATGGAAAGTAAATTATTAAACTTGCTATAATTTGCTAAACATTTTATTAACCTAAACAACGGTAATAGGGTAAAAGTGTGCTGCTGCAATTAAACATTATGGAAGTAATGGCTATTGTTGATTTTAAATTACCAACGCAATGCGAATGTAGCATCTATCCGGAATAAAATCTTCTGTTCAACTGAATTGTTCGAAAATATTCTATCCACTTCTTTTAAACCATTTGCTGTGTTCATCAAAGTAATAAAATTAACTTAATTATGCAATAAATGAAAACAATACGGACAAGCTAAATTCTAAATCTGGATAAAGTAAGAGAATCACTGAAATTCAATATAATCATTTCTTTTGTTTAAACCGTGTTAAACTTGTACATTTAGAAAATTGAACTAGTAAATATGTAACTTTCTTTAACAGATGCGTAAGTATTAGTTTAGGTTCAACTTTATAAATTGTATTATCGAAAATGTAATTAAGAACCTGATTATCTAATATAACCAAAATATACTTGAATAATCAATTAGAAAAAAATTAGCTCAACTGGGTGGGTGCACACTATATTTGAATAAATGTTGTTCTTCATTATTTATAAAGATTACGCTTAAAAATATTTCCATTCTAATTAAAGAAAGCATTATCTATGGCTGTGGCACAAAATTTTAGATGATAAATTAGAATTCATTAGTTAATTATAGAAATAAAAGCAGTTCATTGTAAAATTTCGCTACTCTCATTAATTCGCGTACCATAATTGCTAAAGGGATTTCTAAAGGAATCCGTTTTAATATAAATCTGTTGTTTATATTATAAATTAGTTTTTTTAAGTATATACGTGTTATAGCTTCATACTTGTACTACATTTTATAAGAAAATTGAATGAGATGTATCTATTAAACGTAGTACTACAATAAAATAGTTTCATATAGCAGTAAATAGCTGTCTTCATTTATCTATTAATAGATCTTTATTTGCATACAAATTTCTGTATACCAAGTTTAAAGGAAGTCGATTTGACTTGCTTTAGTATTATCAGATTTGTAAAAACTACATGATTAGATAGTGTGGGTAAAAATTTAAATTTAGACTAAGTAATGGGGTCTCAATGCAAATTTGCTTCACTTTAGAACACTTACTATAACCTAAAGGTTATCTGTACTGCATATTAAAATATTTCGAAGTCCGTAATCTTTGCTATCTGCTGAACATATCAAAATAAAGCACGCGAGCATTTATGAAACCTTTACATAATTTGAATTTGTTTAGAACCTTATCGTTCTTTTTGAGGGTGTAATCTAACAGATTTAAATAAATTCTGTAACGATATTTACCTTAGAAATTTTTAAAAAATACTAAATAACCGGTATATTTTAAATACGCGATATGTGTATTGCCCACTATTTTAATTTTGGTAAAAATTAAGAGAAAATTAAAACACCTAAAGAATTAATTGTATCACGTTACATATAATTCGTTTTATATATTTCTGTTAAAGAGTCGTGTTTTTAATTGAATTACAATGAGATAATAGTTATGCAGAAATTCATAATATAATAAATTATTATCGTATATGTACATAAAAATCTATTTTCTGAAACTGTGTACTTTAAGTCAATTATACCGACAACTGCTAATCTATTTTCTGAAACTGTGTACTTTAAGTCAATTATACCGGCAACTGCTAATCTATTTATTGTTGTGTTGACTACCAGCTATGTATATATTTTGTAGCACCCCCCTTGGTTCCTACGAAATCGGGGTGGGATCGCACTCTCTAATAACTCGTTCTCTCAGAATTGTATTCCTTAGGGTTATTAATAGAAAAAACACTATCTGCCTGGATACAAGTGTAATGTCACATCATGAAAATTAAATATAAATGAAATTGCTGAGCTGAGGTTCTTCCGTATTTTAACTAGATGAGGGCAGGATAATTGTATTATAAAGAAATAACAGTTGAAAAATAATAAGATGAATAACTTTCCAATGTAAAAATAAATATAGTATAAAAAATTTAACAAAATCCAATTGCTCAAAATTTTATTTTACCCTATTCAACATTCAAGCTTCTTGAGCATAATTCTGTAAGAGAAGTAATGAGAATATAACATATATACAAGGTGTTTAAAAACGGTTGTCGAATATGGAGACAAACAAAAAAGTCTTAATCAACATAGGTCCGCAATTCAACGATTTCAGAGAGTTTTCAGATTTCGTTTCAAGAGTAAAAAATCAAAAAATTAATATATTTATTAGGTACCTATCCATGCACATCGCGTATTAATTATTATCTTAATGTGCCTGAATATACAAACTTGGAAATGTATGACTGTGCAAATTGTAACAATCCTGAGGCTTATGCTACAGAATATCCGAATTGTGTACTTCTAAGTGACAAAGCGTTTACAGAGATTCATCAACGTTTTTCCGAAACTTGTACATTTATGAAAAACAATGACGATGCCAGTCGACCTATTTTAGTAATGAAGTAAATATTTTAAGAGTGGTTGATGAAACTCCATGTATTAGTATGCGAAGACTTTATACTCAAACAGGCGTCAATCATTCCTTGCTTTGGAGAATATTACATGAGAATCTGCTCTGCCCATACCACATTCAACGAGTACAAACGCTTTTCCCTCCTAATTATGCTGCACAAAGAAAATTCTGCCGATGGACACTAATAAATCTTGCAGACATTCCTAATTTGGTAACTCATATTTTATTCAAAGGTGTAGCCAGTTTTACGAGAGATGGTATACTAAATTTTCACAACAATCATATTTGGATGGATGAAAATCCCTACGAAATTGTTAAGTCTCGGCATCAAGGGCGGTTTTCTTTAAACGTTTGGTTTTGAATTTTAGATCGCCTGATTGGACTACTATTTTTCCTAACCGCTTCAATGCGAAAGTTTATTTCAACCTTTTGGGAAACGAATTTGCTGAATTATTAGAGGACGTACCTCTTGCTGATATAGTGTAGTTATGATTTATGGATGATGAGGCACCTGCGCATTTTTCTCTTGTGGTAAGAGATTTTTTAATGAAAGTTTCAATAATCAATGGATAGGAAGAGGGGGTTCTGTTGAATAGCCCGCAAGGTCTCCTGATTTGACCCCGTTAGATTTTTTTTTGCGTGAGGCTATTTAAAATAATAGTATACTCCTAACCAATTAATACACTACAAGAGCTAAGGGGGCAGATGGGAAGTGCCTGTGAAGAAATACATACGAAATCGGGAATTTTTAAAAGAGCACGAATATTTTTTTGCGAAGATGCAGACGTCTTGCAAAGGAAGGAGGACATATAGGACACTTACTGTAGTGAATTTGTTAGTTTACTTTATTTTTAAATTAAATAAATTAAAAATCTCCTGTATCTGTGAAATGGTTGAGATGCGAACCTATATTGATGAAGACTTACTTGTTTGTCTCAACCAGCACTGTAAGTGGGTCAAATATTCGACAATAACCTTTAAGCACCCTGTATATGGGAATTTCAACAAGAATCTTCCAAATCTTACGGGTGTATGTTACAAGGGGTTACCCCTTGAACTACTCACGAGCGATATGCGGCCACGTCCCCTCTGCCTCGTTTTTGTAGGTCTCTGTATGGCGTGATGGCTACTGCCAGCTAATTCTTTATAAGAGGGGAGCAGGACAGTAGTTTTGCGCGCACTCATTAATGTTTGATTCTTACAAGGAATTATAAACTATGAGTTTGAGTTTACTAGCACGATACTAAGCTCAAGTGTCTAGCGGGGAATAAACTAACTAAACTATAACTAAGGTTTGATTCCGAATTAACTGGGCACGATAATGAGGATCAAGTGTCTAGTGTAGAATGAAACTAACTAAGGCTGATTCTAAGTTAACTGGGCACGATTACGAGGATCAAGTGTCTAATGTGGAACAAACTAACTAATTGATAACTAATGCATGATTCCAAGTTAACTGGGCACGGCAACGACGACCACGTGTCTAGTGTAGAATATACTTTCTAAGGTCGATTCCAAGTTAACTGGGCACGATAACGAGGATCGAGTGTAGAATAAACTAACTAAATGGCACTAAGGTTGATTCCAAATTAACTGGGCACGATAACGAGGATCAAGTGTATAGTGCATGTTACAAAAAAAATGTTTAAACACGGAGTAAATTGTTAATACTAAAATATGCACGTACTTACTGCGTCGGGGCGCCGGGCGCCGGGACACTGGGGGGAGGAGGCAGGTCGTTCACGGCGGGGGCTGCACGGGTCGACTTCGCCTCAATCTGCCTATTCCAAGTTTCTAGTAGTCACACTAACTACTGAATTCTTTCTGGATTTGGTGCTCTTTTTATACTTCTTGGCAGTAGAAAGTGGCGAAATGCTTGTCTGCCATTGGTGTTTTCGAAATACCAACGGAAATTGGTCTATTGAACTGCTTACATATGCAATAGTGTATTCCTCAAGTAACTTTAAACAATAATTATTATATTAACATAATTTTGTTTAAAGAAAATTAAATGGCTTTTAAGCTATTTAAGAAAAATGGCAAAGTTAAAGTTAAACGGCAAATAAATAACAATTTGTATAGATACTACGGTATCTGTTCAAAATTAACACCTTCTTATTCGATGTACAATTCAGTGCAACGCAATGGAAAATCTATTACATTCGCTATTGTTTGGGGATTACTTCAAATTTCAGCGGTAAAGTAAAGTATTTGTTGATGTATCCACCTCGGTCACTAATCTCATCGTTAGTGGTATAGATCAAAAACAATACTGGAGTGCATTCAGGTTACAATTGTCCAGCTCGACTGATGTAACGATTTGAATAATTGCGTTCAAGATATTTAGATACTAGTGGCAATTGAGAAAAGCACCACATTATTGAATGAGCATTCTTGTTTCGCACTAAAGATGAAAAGGTTACTAAAAGTAGAGCTAGCTTATTTTCTAAAACATTAAAATAAACATCTTCTGCAAGACTACTATCAAAATCATAAAGCTCAACAACTGGAGTTCCAATAAGGTGGCACTACACATGTAACTAAACATGCTGAAAGTTGTTTTCAATAGTTGAATGTGGATTAGTATTATAGCATATCTGCACGTTTTTGGCGATATTTACTTAATATAGAGCGAAAATAGCTTCAAATGTAGGGTTTCAGCAAAGATCAATGTTTGCGATAATCTAATGGCGCAATCAATCTAATGATTTGAAATGTTACACTTTAGCTGGATGATAGTGATACAGAATATTTGCGTACGTAGTTCTCTACGCTATTGCGTGAAGTATTCCTAAACGTGAAGATATTCCTTGAAAATTTTATTCAAGCCCGAGTAGTATCAATCGAGGTATAATATTTCGAAATTTTTAAAAATGTGGTTTTCGGAATTTAGCACGAAAGGTCTAGTTTCTCTTAGTAACTTATATGAATTATAGGAGATTTGATGATTTGGCCTAAGAAAATGAATTGAGAACGCTAACCTTATTCCTCCATAGTTGTCACTACAAATTCACATATAAGACAAACATCTATATATTTGTCCTCTGAAAACTGTTACAATAATGTTACAAGGAGAACATTTCTATACAATCATATAAATTCATAGCTGATTGACTATAAAACTTATTAAATAAGCAAGTAAATATTTCTCTCTTCTTCTTGACAAAAAGCATTATTTACATACATAAATATATGCGATTTTTATGTATACAATTATCTCTATTATGCGCAATCTTTTCGGTTCAGAGCGATGTTAATATAACTATTTTTGTTTAAAATTGTGTGAGGTGTACGTACCGGTAGTTTGATGCGCATTTCTTATAAAATACCCCGTGTAGATTGATTACTCGGTTTATATGAACCAAATATTTCACTTCGCATTCATAAGACTAGAAATCAACGCTATGTGCCCTCTTCCAATATTTGATTTCCTTACCATATCAATACAAAGTAGCGTGTGAAGCTATATTCGTCTTTCCAAATTTTGTGTCAGGAGCTAAATGCTAAACGCTATAGTTAAACGTAACCAGACAGCTATACCTTTTCAATGCTGGTTATTATGAGTATACGAATAATACGCGGCGTGCTTTTAAATAAGTACCGTTTTAAAATAAAAAAAATAAGTAAAGTTTTCTTAACAATTTTATGTTTACATGACAGTTATCTACTTTACTACATAATTTTCACCAATATTGAGGCATTTGCCGTATTGTACAATCAGCTTTTGAATCCCGTCCTCATAGAAGTATGCTGCCTGATTTGACAACCACTGCAATACAGCCATTTTGACCTCATCGTCGTCGTCGTGACGCTAACCACCCAGATGCTTCTTCAAACGCAGAAACAGGTGGTAGTCACTGGGTTCAGGATCAGGACTGTACGAAGGGTGATCAAGTTGTTCCCAGTGAAAAGTTGCGATGAGATCTTGAGTTCGAGAAGCTGCGTGTGGACGGTAATGTTTATGAAGCAAAACGATCCCCTTACTCAACATGCCTCGTCCTTTGTTTTAGGTTGCACGGCGCAGTTATTTTAAGGTCTAACAATATATCGTAGAATTTATTGTGTCACCACGATCCAAAAAATGCACAAGATACACCCCCATTATGTCCCAAAGCACAGGACATATGATTTTACAGCCTGAAATTGTTCGCTTGAACTTCACTTTCCTGGGTGATGTTGAATGTCGCCATTCCATAGATTGCTGCTTCGATTCTGGTGTAACATAAGCCACCTATGTTTCTTAGCCTGTGACAATTTGGCTTAAAGAATCATCACCCTCCTCAGTGTGCCGCTCAATAAAAGTCAACGCACTGACTATACGTTTGGTTTTGTGCACCTCAGTCAACATTTTCGGTACCCAGCGTGAGTATAACTTTCAATAACTTAAGCGTTTGGTCACAAATTCATAGAGAACACTTCTGGAAACTTGAGGGAGCTGATTAGATAACGATGAAGTCGTAAAGCATCTGTTGTCTTTCACTTTTTCGTCAACTTCTGAACCAAATCTCCAGTAATGACAGCAGGTCGCCCACTTATTTCCTCATCGTGAAGATTCGTGTCCCCATGTTTAAAAGATCTAACCCATTTCCGTACCATTCCTTCACTCAAAATATTGTCTCCATACACTTCACTGATCTAATGATGAATACAGGCCGATTTAATGCCTTTATCACATAGAAAACGAATCACAGCGCGTATTTCACAGTCGGCGGTATTCTCAACCAGCGGCGGCATTTTAAATAGTGACAAACATACATAAACATGGTCAAATCTTTCAGTAATGGTGTCCGTGGCTTGTCAACATATGTAGATACGTAGACAGCAAGCGTAGGAAGCCGCAGCAGCGCGCTTACGGTGGCAGAATTTCGAAACGGAATTTACTTAAAAAACACGCCTCTTAAATGAAATTTGAAGTGAAATATGAGTTTGAGTATTTAAAATTTATTATTTGCGATAACCCAAGAATCGAAATTCTTCTGATTTAGTATCCAATAAGTGTACTAGCGACGAGTAAAGAAAGTGTATACATATTATACAATTGATAAAACACGTTATAAAGGTTTTGAGAAGCGCTTTCTTGCGTAAGAAGGATATTCTTAAGGACATAAGCAGATAACTAATAAAATAATAAAAATGTATGATAAAAGTAAAGATCACCACAAGTTGAAATTGTTGATAGATTTTCTTCGAGAAAGTAATGAAATTGATTACAATCAATAATAGTTGTAAATCCTGTTGAATAATATCCTGTGTATGATTTTCGATCCAATTCATACAGTTCCAGGTATGCATATTGCCGCGTTTTAAATTTATTCATAAATGTAGAGAACACAAATAATATTTTAATTCAATTTAATTAATTAAGTGAAAATTTTCAGCTATTTTTTCATTTAATTTGTTGATGTATTTAGATTATAGTATTAAACATCCTTTTCTATGTTCTAGAAGGCGTTAATTTATTTTAAATAAGGAACTAAATTGTTAGGTAGCAAATAACAAATAAATGAATATCTTATGTAGTTAATAATTTCCAGCTCTAAATAGATAGCCAAATCTAAATATTGACCGAAACGCTGCAAACATAATTAATAATTGGTAGAGAAGAAGCCTTCACAAAAACCAAAAATTCCAAAAGTTCGAAATTTTACTACATGGATTGATATTCTCGTCAAAGAAAGAAGTCAAGGGACACTTTTGATGTATATTTTTTATAACTTGATTATAGCAGCATCCGTTATGGGGTTAGTGCCTTAGAATAACGCTAATAGTATGTAATGAGCTTTCAATGCTATTGCGTGTAGATAAGGATTTGATTAAAATTTGAAACAATAGATTTAAAGTGTTTCAGAAAATGTTCCTGTTTGTTATTAGGTTTCTGTATTATCTGCTGACCTCTTTAACTCTGTTCTTTTATACTTTAGAGGTTTTTTTTGATATTTACAGTTATTTGTACTTATAGCAATACCATGAGTTCATAAATGAGTTAGTTTTCTACAACTGATGCCGTTAAAGGAATACCCAGTGTTGTTATACTTGAAATCGATAAAAGATTAAAATGGTCAAATCCTCCTCTGGTAAACGCGTAGATATATTGTCAAGAGAAGAGCTTAAAAGAACGACTCAGAGGAGCTGGTCGTCGCAGAGTTAGGTAAGAAAGCGGAGAACGGTCCTTAAGACGTAATGCCATTTGAGACGCTTGGAAATCATCGCGAACGGTTGGCATTAATTGGACAATGGCAATTGACCGTAGAATTTCAGGAACTCCTGATTATCTCCGACTTCGTTCTTTCGACTGACAGTTACATGGGCACAAGTTTTATTCTCCTCTTTCATTAGAGCATAAAGCTACCATTAGACTGCAGCGATTCAGAGGAGAGTAATACTTGTTACATGAAGGGGCCGTGTAATTTTTAGCGTTGAATCGCGATTTTTTATAGCACTTTGATGATCCTACACCTCTAGAGATAAGATAAGATATGCAATATGTTCAAAAACGTCATACTTGTTTAGTACTCTATGTAATGGTTCAGGGTACAATACAAATTGAAGAGCGCTCTTTTTAAGTCTACATTCCAAGCATACAAAATACTAGATATTATATTAACAATGTCTTAGAATCAGTGCTTTTTCTACTGCTTCAAGTTAGATTAATAGCAATCCTCTGATGAGCCAATACGCGATCTCATGCAGCCTTATCGACTGCATAAGCTTGGGTGAAAATAACGCAAGTTTTTTATCTTGGCCTCCAAACCTTTTTAATTTATCCTAAGTAGCGGATGTCTTCGAAATTATTGGTAGAAAATTATGTTATCTACCTCAACCTCCAAGAATTGTGTGACGGGTAATTCCTACATTTGTAAAGAATTCATAATAGTAAAGAGTATCGTACATATACGCGTCCACATGTTGCACAGCAGCTCAAAAAGATACGGAGGTCGGGTCGCAGGCCGCTATTTGTCTTTCGCTCAGAAAAAAAAGAGAAAATCGTTAACTAGAGGGTCATCGGTTGGTCCAACATAGACTAATTCAGAACTAGCTACCACGCCATTTATTAGAGATAATAACTCGTAGAACTTGCCTTTGGGAGTTTTTCTTCGCTTTTGCGTACGAGGGATATCGAAACGTTCTCAACGGCAAGTTCTTTGAGTTATCATCTCTGATAAATAGGGCGGTTTCTAGCTCTGAATAAATCTACGTTAGACAAACCGACACCTCTCTCATTTCCAATTCTTCTTTTCTTTTTTCTGAGCGAAAAACGAACATCGGCCTGAGATCCGACCGCCACATCTTTTTGAACTAAAGTGCAATATGTGGACGCGTGCATGTACGACGCTCTCTGCTAGTATGAATTCGGTACAGGTGCACAATATACTCGCCACATACTTTACTTTACCGCCCTGAAACGTGGGGCTTGAGTAGAATGCCGTTTCTGCATGTTAGGATGCGTGTCGTAAGAAGTGACTAAATTACTAGTTTGCCGTCTTCTCTATCTTATCATGTCATAATCTTCTTCTTACGCTTTGTGGTTGGGGCATTAGAATACCTCTACGACAGCTTCGCACTGCTTGTCATAGAAGCCGACTACTAACTACTTATGCATTTTTCCATTTTGGTCTCATTAGTGCTCTCAAACTTTCACTTGAGAATTGCTGCCCCTTTTTCTCTCCTTTCTATAGTCTCTTCGGTATACTTCCCTTCTATCAATACCTTCAGATACTTAGAAACTTTCTTTGCTTCAGTTATACTCAGTTTTATTTTGTTGCCTTGCTGTCCTAAACCTTTAATTTTTTATCAGTTGGAATATCGCTTATTCTTTTTGGTTTAAATTTTTAATTCCTTTACGATCTTCTTACACGGCGAACATAGTAGGAATTTGACTTGCTGCTGGTGCCGAATTTATTTCGTCTTATTTGCGCACTTTCATTGCCATTAAATTGATTTTTCTTTCCTCGTTCAGTTCCCGCTTAATTGACTCAGAGACGTCCGCGCTGAAATTTTTTTCTGCTTTGCTTCTAACCAGTTTTATCTTTTATTAGAATTTTTAATGCTACTTGTTGTTTCGACTAATTTCGACGTCTTGCTTTCTTTAGATCTTTGACTGTGTGTGATATTTTGCTTGAATTTTAGAGACTTTTTCTGTCAAATACACCGTACTTGTGAATATCTCTTTGATGATGACCTCCTTTTATGTTCTCTAGATCACTATGCGTTCTCTCCAATAATCAAACGATTTTAGCAAAATATTAACAAGTTGAATCTGGTATATGATCAAACTGGCAGATAGTAGCCATAAATCGAAGCTGCAGTTACGTACCCTAAACGGAAGATAGGCAGAACTAGCTAAATAACATAAAGAAGCAACCAAAAATAGTGCTAAATTTATAAACAATCATTCATTAGACGGTATCACTGAATTGAATTAATTATCAAAGAAACACAACAGCAGAAATTTCTATAAAATGATAATTCTCGAATTTTAAACTCCCATAAACACAAATTTTCTACCAAAATTGGATAAAAACTCATCCTAAAGCGAGTTCACTGTCGCATTTTTCATCTGCTAAAGACGTGAAAGCATCGATTTAATTTGAAATTATATATTTTCAAACCTAGAAACATGCTTTTATTACAGTTAAACGATATTACAATATAAACTAAAGAAACTGATTAGAAACTTTATAAAGAACAAGACGCAATATTCCAATCTATAAAGTGTAACATTCGCAAAGAAAATAATAAATCACTACAAATGCCGCAAAATGTAGTGTCTTGAACTGAAATAGTATAGAAACCTCTAAAATAACTGTACAATAACTCTAACTACTAAATGGCCCAGCAAAATTGTTACCGCGATAACTGTAGAAGAATTGTGCCAGCAACTCAAATAGCCCATAATGAAATCAACAGTGTACCTTATAATAGATGAGACATATAACTTATTATAAATTTTTATTCAAATAAGCTGCTAAAAACAATATCAATACCTAAGAATATTCTGCAATACACTAGAAGTAATAAATTCAATAACAAACGCTACTTAATGGACCATACCGAAGTTAATTGACGGCTGGAAGTCTAAAACGACTTATTTGTCATTGTGCATCTAGAATCTAGCGTTATTTCTAAAATGGTCAAGTTATACCCATTTCTTTAATATGTTTCATTAACTGTTCTAAATTCCTCACTTTCTGTACTACTTTAAACTATGATAGTATAATCTTTACCAGTTATTGTACTACGGTTATATGATAAATGACGTGAGAAAATTTTCGAGAAGAATGACATTAAAATATAAAAATCATAAAATTTATTAACAATGCTTATTTGTGTTAAATTATGAATTTACGGTAGCGATAATTATAACCAAGCGTAATCTAGAATGTGCCGTTTTTACCAAAAGGAAAGAAAATTGTACTACAAGAAAACACTATTTATTTATTAAAATAGCTGTTTTTAAAAGGAGCTCTGGCAAACGCTTTATTGTATTCAAAAACCAATGACAGTAGCATAAAAATTTTCCTATAAAACTACAAAGGTGTGCTAAAAATGATAACAATGCCATTACTATCGCATATCAATTTTAACAAAGCAGTGAACATGAAACTTTGCACTTATTAGTAGAAAAATAAACAATAACATTTAAAAATGTTTACAATAAAAAATACAATTACAAATTTTTATAGTAACAGTAAAACATGTGCACTCCTTGAAAGCAACGGCTGTGAAATTTTAAACATGAAACAAAGACCAACAAAAAGATATTTAAAATGAGAGTGTTTTAATTGGGTTTAACCTGTAACGTACATAACGCTGATGTAATCTTGGTTGCATCTTTTCCAGAAATGTTGACATATTTTTTGAATGTATTGAACATTTGTCAATCTGTTTTCCGGTGTAAACAACAGACTCGGCTACGCTAAAGCAGTTAGTTTCCTGCCTATCAGGAAATGGGAGGGAGTTAAAGGTTCGTAATCTTCAGGATCTGAGGTTAACGGATGTAAAGAACGAGAGTTTAAAATAGCTTCAATTTAATTCAGTAATGTGCAAAACTGTTCATACGTTAAATTAGTATTATTTGCAACCCTTTTTAAATGAGTTTTAATATATTTAACACCCGCCTCCAAAGCACCGCCAAAGTTTGGAGCATGAGGGGAAATAAAATGCCAAGAAATCTGATCTTTCGCTAGTTCTGTTATAATAGTATTTTGATTTACCTGATTTGACAAAAATGAATAAAAATTTGTGAGCTCTGTTTTAGCACCTACAAAATTCCGTCCATTGCTAGAATAAGGGTCAGACGGTAAACATCCTCTTGATATAAAACGTTTTAATGCGGCAAGGAAATATTCAGTGCTGAGACTTGTTACAAGTTCAATGTGAATGGCACTTGTAACCAGGCATATAAAGAGACATATGTATCCCTTTATTTGGTTAGATCTTCGGTCAAAGTTTTCCTTTATTAAGAATGCGCCTGCATAATCTATACCAGACACGCTAAAGGGAGGTACAGCAATAACTCGATGTTCGGAAGATTTCCCATGAGAGTTTCAATGGATCTAGGATTAGCTAGTTGACACTTAATGCAATTATGAACCAACCTTCTAACAATATTTCTACTCTTAATGGGCCAATAACCTTCTCGTAGTGAGACGACTAATACTGTATTGGAGTCACCATGTAAAAGTCTTAAATGTTCATCACGTATTATCAAATTGGTTAACCAATGAGGGCTAAGAAGGATAATAGGATGCTTTTTATTGTACGGAAAATCAGATTGTTGAATACGACCTCCTACTCTTAGAAGACTGTCCTTATCTAAGAATGGATTAAGACATAATAGCGGATTTCTGGTATGAATTGCCTTGTTTGTCTTTAATAATCTTATATCATTCTCAAAAACACTCATTTAAGCAGTATTTAATATTTTGGTTACTGCCAAATTTATTTCCTTCACAGAAATTGGACCAGTTAGACGAACAGATTTTTTTCTAACGTTAGAAAGAAATCTAAAACAGTATGTTATTATTCGTTGCAATTTACTCCAGGACGTCAACTTTGAAAATATTTCAATGTTTAATGCATTTAATGATAGGGAAGCTATCGTTTTAGCTTCTGGAATCTTTTCTGAAAGCACCCATATTTTCTGAGGCCAGGACGTGCTAACTTGCAGCAACCAAGGTGGACCATCCCACCACAAATTACAATTACTTAATTTTGCAGGGCATAAATCTCTTGTAAGGAGATCAGCTGGGTTGTCCTCGGACTTAGTGCGTCTCCAATCTAAGAGATTGGTTAAGGATTGAATTTCAGCAACGCGGTTTGCAACAAAGGTTTTTCATTTATTGGAGAGGTTAGTGAGCCACCCTAGTACTGTAGTGAAATTAAACCAATAATGCATTGAGTTAAAACTGATTTGTAGAACTTGCTTCGACTTGTGCACTAATCTACTTAAAACCAGAGCTCCGCATAATTCTAATTTTGGAAGAGACCGTTATTTTATGGGAGCGGCTCAACTCGTTGCGCAAAGTAAACGACACTTTGTTAGGCCCTAAGGACTTGAAGATTTAATGATGATGCAAGCTCCATATGCATTTTCGGACGCATCGGAAAATCCGTGCATTTCTAAATTAGCATTTCTTCTACTAGGTAAACCTAATACCTAGCCCTTGTAGTTTATCGCTAAAGTCCAACCACTAATTTTTTAAATTATCTGGTAACATCTCGTCCCAGGAAAGGCCCTCCTGCCAAAGCCTTTGTATTAGAATTTTGGGCACAGTAATGGGACTAAACAAACCTAAAGGGTCGAAAATCTTAGCGACCACTGATAAAATCTTTCTCTTCGTAATAGCTTCATTATTTAACAGCTTATCAGAATGATAAAGAAAGTAATCGGGAAAAGGGTCCCAAAGAATGCCTATGTGTTGGCTTCCTGAGTTTCCACAAAATGTAGCCTCTCCCCGATTGTGTCTGAGACAGTTATATCGTCTAATATAGACCTATCATTAGAACTCCATTTCCTCAACTCAAACCCATTCGATTTCAAATTTCCGAAATTTTTGTGCGTCGTAAAAATAATTCCTCTTTTGTATCAAATTCCGTTAAAAGATCGTTCATATAAAAATCGCGCTATATAACCTTCGCGGAAGTAGGATACCTTTTACTACTATTCATAGCAGCCTGTTTAATAGCTCTCACGGCTAGAAAGGAAGCGGAAACTGTACCATAGGTAAAGGTATTTAATTGATGTACCTCTACCGCTTGATTTGTGTCCGCTCTCCATAGAATTAATTATAAAGACCTTTGATATGCCCTAATAAAATCTGCCGATACATTTTTTCTATATCGGCAGTGATAACGTAAGCGTAAGTACGAAATATTAACAATATTGAAAATAAATCGTCCTGAATTACAACCCCACGTACTGGATATCATTAAGTGAAGGACCAGTGCTTGTTCTGCAACTACCATCGAAGATAACGCGAACCTTCCTAGTTGAACTATGTTGCTTTAATACGGCATGATGCGGCAAATGGTATTTTCGAAGGTTTGAAAACTTGTTTTCAATTATTTTGGTCATACGACCCATCCTCTCATATTCATCGAGAAAATCCACGCAAGTTTATTTTAATGCTTGACAACGGCCAAGCCTTCCTTCTAAAGGGCACAGTCTTTGCATTGCCATTTCCCTTGATTCGCCTAATTGGGATAAATTAGATTTAAAGGGAATAGAAACAATAAAGTAAACTGAAGAAGAATACTGGGTATTTTTAACAAAGTTCTCTTCACAAAACTCCTCTTCCGGAGAACTACCTTTAACCAAGACATTATTTGCCTCCTCAATTGCCCAAAATCTAGTTACTTGGTTAAGTAATGACTGACTAGTGACTATGCTGACACAGGAAACGTTACGGTATATTGAAGGATTTTGTTGTAAAGAACCACCTAAAATTCAGCTTAACAAAGTTTTTTTGAATAAGTAGATCCATGTTGTCAGTAATGTTGCATTTTGGATCCACTAAAGAAATAAATGAGGGAATGTTTAGATCAGCTAAATTAAAACGGTATAATGGGCAGATTATCGGTAATTTGTTCTACCACCAAACAGGAGGCTTTGGTTTTAGAGTTATTAAAAATAGATCCTATACTTACTTCGCCTTTGAAATTAACAGTAGATAAGGAATTACAAATCCCTGAGATGGTGTAATGACTATTTACCTTCTCAATATTTAAACGATTACATAGATCCGAGGTAATGAAATTTGATTGGGACCCAGGATCCAAAAGAGCCCTGCATCGCTGCGGTTTACCAGAACTGTCATAAACACCTACACATACGGTGGAAACGAGCACTTGAGCTATTTTTGAAATTTCGTTAGGACTACTAAAAAGAGTTTGTTGCCTATTCAATGGTAGCGCACCTAACTGGAACTTGTTAGCAGAAGAACCTTGCTCTAGTTAATTTACAACCTTATCCGAAATGAGATTGTCCAGACTTTTGAATTCTCCTCGCTTTCATTGTTAGAGTGTAATAATGAGTTGTACCTTTTGTTGCATTTTGAGCAACCCCTGGCCTTGCATTGACCCTTAAAGTGACCCTTTTATAAATAATTAGTTCAAAGTTTCAATCGTTTGACCTCAGAAAATTTTCGTTTAATTTCTAATTTTATAAAGGGTGATTTCCCTGGCAGTAAAATCATTTTATTTTATAAGGAGCAGTCGCAACGCATGCGCTTAAAATAGTGATAGATTTTTGTAAATACTTTAGATTAGTGCTTTTTGATGGATTTTGTTTGCATTTATTGGCTTCGGAAGAAGCTAAACATTCACACATTTTTCTAAAATATTCCAAAATTGTATTTAGTGTAGGAAAGATACCATTGGATTTAATTAATTCGTTTTCCCACAAGTCGCGCGTAGAAAGACTTAATTTTTCACTTAATACGTATATAAGTAAAAGATCTGTAGTTGGTTGTCCAAACCTTTTTAATATAGAAATGATCTTTTGAAGGTTATCTTTTAATAGGTTATCTTGAATAATAAGCTTTTCATTTTGGAATCGTTTTTTAAAGGTATCCCATGCTATGAGATAATTTTCGGAAGAAGCTTGAAGGTTACTAATTGCACGTGCTGCCTCTTCACTTAGGCAACAGCTTAAATAATAAAATGTTTGCGTATTTGATAAATTAGGTTCAGAATTTATGATACAATCAAAGGAGTCATGAAATTCAACCGCATTTTCAACATCTCCCTTAAATGAGGGTACAGAAATACTATGAAGCTTTAATAAACCTTCTGAAGCATTTATTAAACTAGTTAAAAGTTTATTTTCCCTGGCATTCTCAGTTTTAGCTAAAAAATTTTTAATTTTGAAACAGTTTGATAAAATAAATTTTCAAATGTTTCTAAATCGTTATCATGTACTTTAACAGTTTCTTCATCACACAAACTAATTATTTTAAAATGCAACTATGTTAATACGTCTTCCATAATAACGTCTTTTTCGAGTAAATTTACAAAAATGTTATTTAATCGCGTAAGACAACCTTTGACTCTAGCCCGTGGTACAATTAAATTTTTAATCGATTCCATTACTGAATTAAATTTATATAACGATAAACATAAAGAAAAAATGAAAAGGAAAGCCTATTTGCAAATATGTTTAATGTAAATCGCTTGATAATATATTATCTTCTTTTACTAAATATATATGTTATTGTAAATCGAATTTACGAAGAAATCCAGTTTTATGATTAATAATAGATAGACCAAGTTCAAGATTGATTCATTAATACCCTTCAATTTATCGTTGCCATCCGGCTCGAAGTAGACCAATGTTTGTGTTAGATCACGACTTTACGGTAGCGCTAACTATAACCATGCGTAATCCAGAATGTGCCATTTTTACCAAAAGGAAAGAAAATTATGCTGCAAGAAAACACTATTTATTTATTAAAGTAACTGTTTTTAAAAGGATCTCAGGCAAACGCTTTATTCTATTCAAAAACCAACGACAGCGTCATAAAAATTTTCCTATAAGTCTACAAAACTGTACTAAAAATGATAACAATGCCATTCCTATCGCATCTCAATTTTAACAAAGTCGTGAACATCAAACTTTGCACTAATTAATAGAAAAATAAGCAATAACATTTAAAAGTGATTACAATAAAATATACAATTACAAATTTTTATACTAACAGTACAAAAAATGCTAAATTATAAAAAGTAACTATATTAAGTGTTCAAACTGTGCACCGATGACGACCTGTCAGTAACCAAGCCGATTAATAAATTATCCTTGCAAATTGTTGATAACTTCCAGAGAGATACGTCAAATTCCTGTACGAATTTTGTCTTTTAAATCTTCAAAATTCACTGTCCGCTTACAGTATATCTTAGCTTTCAACTGTCCACATAAAAAGTAATCTAGGGGTGTCAACTCTGGCGATCTAGTTGGCCATTCAATCGGCCTCCTTCGTCCTAACCAACAATTTTGGAAAACTTCATCTAAACAGGCTCGGACCAGGGCTGCGTAATTTGGAGGTGCTCCATTCTGCTGAAATAAGAAGTTATTCCTGAGAATATTAGCTTCGTCTGGATTCGGGTACAAAGCTATCAGTGTGAGGATGAGATTGTCCTGAATAAAGTGGAAATACACCGCACCGGTTAAATTTTCGTCGAAAACATAGGGCGCAATAATTCTCCCATCAATAATACCGCACCACACATTAACTTTTTCAGGACGCCGCACACACGCGCGCACGCACACACACACGCACGCACGCACACACGCACGCATGCACCCACTCACGCACCCACCCACGTATACATGCACAAACGCACACGCACGTACACACACGCACACGCGTGCACACTAACCCTCGTACACACAAACCCGCGCACGCACCCACCCACGCACGCGCGCGCGCACGCACTCACTGACGCACGCATGCATGCACGCACCCACTCACTCATATACACACACACACTCACACATTTGTAAATATTTTCAAGCATTGTTCGAGTATATTCGAATTGTATAAGAACATGGTTCTATTTATGGCTACAGGGTTATCGTTTGATACAATTAAGTATTCGCGCGCGATCACTTACTTTCTTACAGATAATTGAAGAATTTATACCTCCATATGAAAAGGAAGTAAAGGCTTTTTCTTATTTGGCGTTCGTCCTTTTGGGGCAACGTAAAATAAAAAGAAACTGAACGAACTGTTCTAAATTACGGCTTATTGTATGTGAGCTGTTTAAGCTGGAGGCGGTAGCTGTGCTTAAGGATGGTTTTTGATATTCCGTCAGAGTTATTCCATCATTTCCTTCATTTCGTATTGCTTAAAGGATTTAAGTTAACTACCGTACAAAAATTTAAAAAACATAAAAAGGACAGCGAAAAATATATTAAAAAGAGCGAAGCGGTAACAAAGTAGAAAATCTGTATTTATAGATTATGGTTCAGTAATATATGTAAATTTTAATTAATTCTGCAATGTTCTTCGATAGTTTAAGACTATTATTTTTATGTGATTTTAAACTTTTCGCCTAATTTGTTTTTGTATTTGAGAAGATCGTTAGCACCTATTTGTTAAGCAATGGCATTTTCTCACTAGTTAGGGTATATGTTGTTAGTTTATCTATATAATGATTTTATTTTGTATATAACCTACCAATTTTCATTAATAAAAGAGCAAAGCGAAGGATACTAAATTTTTTAAATTTTATTTCAGATTATGTTGGGTTTCCTACCTATCCTAAGAAGTAATTCCTTTCTAAGTGAATTTTTAAATTGCATCTGTATAGACGTATCTCAACATTTAGATATTTTAATTTTATAGTGGTTGATAGGTACCTAAAACTGACTGACAAATTAATTATGTTATTCACAGTTGTGAATTTGAATATTTGTCAGATAGTGTTTATTTTATACGTTTTAATTACAATATGCTAACTTTGTGTAGGTAAATTCAATTATGTATATCGAATTCAGCGGGATTTAAATATTTATTAAATCCTGTGTTAAAACACACGAACTCAGAATATATTTTATCGATCTGAGCAAGCAGACATTACAGATCTAAAATTTTGAAACTAGGTATAAGTGGAGCATGCGCGTTACTTAATTCTGTTTAGATTGCCTCAATATAACATTAACTCTAAACATAAATAAATGAATAAACTTGTATCCTAATTGTTGTAGTACTCTTTACTTAAATATTAATTTCAAGTGTTAATTTGCAGTTCTAATTTTGAGATTGAAAATGAAAATTTACGTTCCTTATTTTCACTAATTTTAAATATAATTTTATTAATATAAGTGCTCTTCAATATCTGATTTAAATATTAATTTCAAGTGTTAATTTAAAATATTAATTTTGATGTTGTGACTAAAGCACTATTCTCAGAAATTTTATTGAATACGTTCAAATTAGCTTTAATGTATAATAATAATCAAAAATTGAGATTTTAAATGTTTTTAATATCTCGTTACCTATCAAAATAAAGTCCAGGGTTATTTACTCCAACTGTTTCCTTAAGCCTTCATTAAAATTTGATCTAAACAAATAGAGTCGACAGCCATAAATCCTCTCTTGTTGCACGAAATTATTTACATTACAGAATATATCAGTGAAACAAAAATAGCTTCAATACAATGTCTCCAGAGCGCAATAGGTTTACATTGTAATATCTTGAAAACTGTTGGTAATAGTAAAAAAAGTTGTACCATCTCCTCTGTCATATTTTTGATTCTCTAAAAATATATCACACAAGAATGTATACGATTTCCTTAACGCCCTTTATAATGCTCGCATTAAAGACAATACTACATCACAACCTTCAACTGCATGTTTCTGGAATTTGGAGTGCAGGAAGAACTAACTTTTATTTACATTCTTAATGTGCATCTCATTTTTTTGCAAATGTCACAAACTTTCCTAGATATGGCCTTACAATGCATATTTATGTTATTCTTAATCAACTATTACTTTATTGAGTTTTCTGATATCTTACATTTCCTAATTAATTAATGCATTTCATTTTATGCTATCAATTTAGACTTGAACGTTGCTTCTTAACTATTTTTTGGCTTAGCACTTTCTCATAATAATTATTGATCTTTTTGTTTGTAATTGAAATACTCTTAAAATAAAGTTTAGTTAGTTTAGAATAAATTTAAAATTTTGATAGAACAAGTTTTTTTCCATATCGTTAGATGGTTACGTTTTTGAGAATAACGAATCTAAATTCTTCCTGCGTTTTACTTTGCGCTTAAAAATTTGTCAAAAAAGGCATACAAAAGAACTGAAAATTTTGCTGCTTCTTCATTTTTGGTTAGTAACGTTTTAGGACTTATGAAATTATATATTAGACGCATTTGTAGTGATTGTTAGTGACGATTTTTATAATGGCTGATTTTATAATACATTTTTAAACGCATAACAGAACGCAGTAAGAATTTAGACTCATTTTTCTCAAAAACAGATGCAGCAAGCGGTACAGAACAAGATGACATCTTCACCAGAAAAAAATTACATTGTTGCAAAATTTTTCAATATCATTAAGAACTACGAAAGTCAGAAATTAACTATCACTTTATGTCAAAAGAAGAAGAAGAAGAAGCAACCACGTGTGAATGCCTCAAATTATAAAAAAAATTACGGGAATGCCTAAAATAATACAAAAATAAAATAATAAAATGTACATTTGATTATATTCACATTTAAATTATGTAATAAGCGAAAATCTGAAAGTGCAAGACATCGTGGCAAAATTATTGCTATAAAGCTTGAGCTCGCGAAGCTGGTATGGAAATAAGTAGAAGATTATCCGAAGAAAAGGAGCTAAAGCAGTTAGATAGCTGTGATAGTGATAAAAAGTAACTTGTGGGGCCAACGTCATACAAAATAGCTTCACAAATACCACATTGCGAAACGCAGAAATTCTAAGTCACTACACATGATCCATCGGGTGGTTATTTGAAAGAAACAGTGGAATTGTCAAACACTAGACCATACACTATACGATTAAGCAGGCGATGTTAATACAAAGGAAAGATATAGTGTCACAAATCCTGTCGGAATACTAATATTATAGCTTTCTATGAAACAACCAAGTTAAGAAAGAATCAACTCAGAGTATTGTTACCCAAGGAGCTGCTAGAGTAGATTTACTTTATGCATGCAGTAAATTTTTTCGTGAATATTGCATTGTATTCATAAAGGCGATCGAAATCCTTTATGATTATATAGCGCAAGCCAATAGTTTGAATCATAATCGGCCCGTGGACAAAAAATGCTTAAAGGCATTCACTGGAAAATAAATAAAGTACGTTGGAGTTATCTATTATAATTTAACGAGAGAAAATAGAATACAGACGATATCTGTAAATGTTACAGCGAGTGTTACTTTAGCGCATGCTAAGCAGAGATTTCATGGTGTGAAAAATATAAAGATTCTCTTTAAAACCGCAACATTTTTGAGAAGGTGATCTGTTTCAAATAAGAAGTGCCCGTTTACCGAAGATGTAGATGAACCTAACTTCAAAATCTGCATTTCACCAGAACTTTCCTATTTCTAAAATGCGGTTGTAAATAAGAAATACGTGTAAGCTTTGAAAATGAAGACATTTCCAGCATATAAGGAGGTCAGAGACATTCATGGATGAGATACTACCTTCTCGTCAGAAAGTGCGATAAAAAATTCAAAAGGTGCTGCATTCCACAGTCGCGGTTGGTCGGTACAAATGACAGTTGAACTGACAATGCACTTAATAACCCAAACTAACGTTATTGAGAAAGTTTTTGTATCACGTCGGTATACCATTCAATTTTGCCAAAACCTTTTTTCATTGTATCACGAATGTTGCAAAAGGTATTAGTCTTTTATACATGAGAACTTGGTCCAGGAAGATTTGTATGAGAACGAGATAATAATTAAGTGGATTCCACGTAATTGACGCTGCTATGCAAATCATTGTTTGTATGTTTAAAATGTTATCTTTAAGTTAGTAATACTGAAAATTTCACAACAAGCTGTCAAATATTTCGTTGTGAGCAGATGTTCAAACGAAATGAATCGCAACTTTATATTGCAATGAATAACTTAGCAAACACGCCGTTATTATATCTCCTCACATGAAATAATAGAGAAATATTCAATGAGATGAATAGTATTTGTGTCACCTTGCTCCTTCATGCATAGTGATAAAAATATGCGTGACTGAGTTCAACCGCGGTAAAATTAACATTGCCTGAGGCGCCCTGGAAGTACACTACCTCATAAATAGCCTCAAAAATACGGTATAGTAGTAAAAGACGGACGGCTCAAATTAATTGTTAACTAGTGCTGTGGGTGTTTTAAATGAACGGGTGCCAAATGTCATCACCTAAAATTTAGAAATTAAAAAATTGTGAACCCGAAGGGTGCCGTGTTTACTCATAATGGAGCAAGAACGCGCCGGAGTCCATATGTTCTAAAAATGTTTGAAGCGTTTTCAGAAAAATCAGTATGTTGCCTTACAACCGGTGAAACATGGATCAATCACTATACCCCATAAACAAAACTATAACATATGCAATGGACAAAACTTAGGTATTTGGCTCGAAAGAAAACCATTGCTATGAGGTTAGCTAGTAAACTGATCTCAACAGTATTTTGGAAGACCCAGGATTTACAGGTGAGTTTTTGTTCCAAAATGGGTAACCAATAAATGAAGGATACACGGGTAATCTTTCAGATAACTTCAACCAGAAAATATTAGAAAAAGGGCCTGGTTTAGTATGTAAGAGGGCCATCTTACCCCAAGGCAGGTGTCATTTGAATGACTACAGTACATAAATTGAGGACCCATTTGCTATTGCTCACATCATATTCCCCGATTTGATTGGCTCAGGCTATCGCCTATTTACAAAATTAGCAACCTTCCTAGGAGGAGCGGAGGCTTTTCGCGAATGAGGAGGTGAAAACTGCTTTAGACAGCTATTTACATTGACCCAAGGAAATCAACCTTCGATATGGAATAAATGCGTTAGAATAAGTATATTCAAATTTCGGTAGATTATATTGAATAATAAATAATTTTTGTGCACATCAAATAATTCTTTCACTTTAGGACCACATAATTACCATTCTTCCATGATATATTGTGATGCGCACTAAATTGATTTCAAAAAAGAGTTGACATATGATAAAGGAACTCTACAAGGTGCTACAATGATTTTCCCTAAGACAAATTTGATGATGATAGCTGTGGTTCAATCCACATGGATGGAGAATACTAGGATCATGTCAAAACTTTGAACAGGCAGATAACTAAATTCATTAAATCATTAAATTTACCACTATTAAGTTCAATAGGGTCCACACAAGTTGATTTTGGTTTCATTGAAACCTATAGAAGAGACGACTTGGTCTAAATGATGGCAAGTGTGAATTTCTTTGGAGTTTACGATGAGAAATGCTTTAAATATCTAGAAGTACATTACGATTAATTAATAAAGTGCAAGCCTCCCAATGCTGTAACGTGTACCTGAAATTTAGTCCAAAATACCTCTACTGTTTAACTGTGATTTATTTGCTTCAATTTAAATCTATTTTGATTGCATGAAATTTCGTTACACATTAAACTGATTTAGTTTTGCGATTGATTTATTTAACATTTTTATGATAGCACCCGGTATGTATTTATTTATATTTCATTTCCTTGATTAATTTAATGATGTAAAACGCCATGAATTAAGTTTTCTTCATTAGTTGTAATTAATATAAAGTTAATTTGTTTATCTATTTATAGATAGACTGCAGATAACCTAGTGTTTGGTATTTCTAAACAAAACGTTTAAGTTCAAGAACAAGTCATGGCCTGAATTACTTTCGTTTGTCTGCCGGGAGTAGATTATGTTTATAGTCTTTTAGAAGTTACGTGTTATAAACTAAATGGAAATTCCAAAGCAATAATTAGGGATTTCACGCTTAGCGTTAATTAAATACTTACTTCTGAATAGTTTCAAATTCGTTGTCTGTCTAGCTACCACTGCATATAAATTAATCCACAATTTATTTTCAGATAAGCTCACAATTAGTTTTTTATTGTTTTGTAAGGCAATTAATTTTTTAAGGACATCCCAGATAATTAGTAACGCACTTGTATATAATTAGTTCGCCAATTTAGTCATTTTACTGCATTGTTTATGTTTATTTTTCGAATTACGAGGCAAAGTGTACATAAAGTCGATTTATGCCTGCTTTGAAAGATTATACAAATACGAAGAAAGAATTTGAATTAAATACAGTCTATTCCTTCCCTTCGAACAGAGAAGGTTTAGAATAGGACTTTTTGGTATTGCTCTTAAAGCAAACCCGTTATAATTTTCGTCCGAGACGTAATATTTAATTTATACATTGAATTAGTTGTTACGGAAACCGTTTAGTATACGGTATTCCATAAGGCGTTAATGGAGAACATATATTAAAACCAGAATTGTATTTATAAATCTCAGTTGAGAAAGACGTAATTTAAATCAATTAATTAACTTATTAACTAAGAAACGTATTACGAGTAATTAACAAGGTTTAAATGGTTTCATCCAACAGCTGATCCAATACGTATTTATGAGATACTTTTTACATTCAAACATAAAACATAAAGTCCAAACTTAGTTATTAGCCTCTTCCTTACCTTAATTAAATTCCTCTACGACATCAGAGGCGACGTCGAGCTTATAATAAACTTGGCGACTAAAGGCTAACTCCGGTTAAAGTCTGTTCTCCATTCGATATGCTCTTGGAGGTGTTCAAGTACAATAATAATCCTTAAAGATGTTAATCACTAAGTAATTAGCACCGTCGCTTTTAATATCCTTAAACACAGCGGTAAAACAAAGCCGGATCGTTAACGCATGAGTACGCGCGGGTTCAGCCATTTTGTTAAACAAATCAATACGCCAAAATCAAATATTTTAGATCATGAATGAATTCATACGATCTCTGTCGTGATTTAAATTAAAAGACTATAGTGCACATTTGTTTTGGTAAGGGTTGAAAACCAAGCTAACATTAATTTCAAAATAGACGTTGTACAAAGTAGCTTCAATTTATAAATAACCTTTATCTATAACGTCAATAAATGTTAATATGGTCAAATTAAAATCTGTATATAATTTATAACATGCATTTTTAGAATATAAATGGTTAGAAAATAAATAACTTTTAAAACTGAACTGCATTAGTTATTACAAATTAACGAATCGAGTTTCTGTAAGTTAATAACTAAATCGACATACATATAATAGTTGAAATACCATATTAGTTACACAATAAAGTATTTAATTGAAATAATCTGGTCAGAATAAATGTTTAAAGACAAACAATAACTATCATAATTAAAAATTCATGTTTGAAAGAAAATATAGTGAAAACAGAGCTGCAGTTTTACAATCAAGTAGAATATATAACCTAAGTCATCGACAAAGTGCACAAGTTTGCTATAAATTCAACCCTTCTCCTGTTCAATAAACCCTTTCTGTAAAATTTTCCTACATCCTCCACTATATATAATAAAAGTTTAGTTTTAGATTAAACTTTTTAATATATTACATATCCGGTCCGAACGTCGCATTGACAAGTATGGCACCCTTAAGCAGGGAGTTATGAGTATTTAACGTTACATAGAACAGGGACTTCATACCGTTACAAAATGACGCAACCAATACCACATAGCTTTCCATAACGAACTAGAAAGAGCCTACACACTAAGCTGCAAACCCGGACCCACTCTTCGACTGCAGACAACCCTAGGCATTGTCCGTAGACTTTGTACATAAAAGGGCAGGCTTGAATGTAGTAAAGGTCTGTGGTTACAAAGTATTGCATTAAATTATAAAACTCGAACCATTCCAGCATGGTTGATTTATACCCTAATCGTCATTGAATCCAAACGTCACATTGGAGCTTGTCGACTATCTCTAATCGACATCAGTTAAATTTACGTGCGAACTCTAGTTATACCAATGAAAAGGGTTTCAACTTCATTTATGGGATAAAATTCAAAACCAATAATGACACTTGACGCTGGTTTATGTAGGCCAATTTTGAAACTGTCAATGGTTGAAGAAACGGAATTTAAAACCAGATCTTGCATCTAGCGTACTTTGCATGCTAATAAAAATGCTTCGAGTAATCGGTTCCTTTCAGGTGAAACTGGTCATGCTAATAAATGTTATAATATGCAAGTAGAATTCAACATAGGAATTGAGCGTGCACATTTAATGTAGAACTAAACTCTCTTTGTTTTTGATACGTACATTAAAGGGATTACTATGGAAAATGCCAGATGCATTAACTAGTTAGATTACCTTTCTAAAAGAATCCTACTAAATTCTGGAACATTAAGAGGAGGACTAATTATAAGTTGAAGAACGTATTCAAAGTCTTCAAATGTGATCAACATAAGTGAGCTAAAAATTAATCATATGGAGGCTAGCATACGGATAGTACTTGGTAGTTTTTACGTAATTCATAGAATGTCCATTGGTCCGGATACATTTTTTCCATCCAACTGGTGATAGAATCACATGCACAAACATATGAAGTTCATCATTGAAATTTCGAGCAATTGAAAGAAGACAGGCGTTCACACCATTCGGCCACCTCTTGGACCTCTTACGTTGGAATATTAAATGCACTATCATGATAAGGTTTTGATGTTACAACAGCGCTTGCAAAATAGACGAAGAAGTTGTTAAGGAGGGCACTTAAAGCTGCAAGTAGTGATTTGCTTGAATTTCTAGGAAATATTGGTTCTCATAAATTTACTTAAACTGGCCAAGGGATTACTGAAAAAATTATTTGCCAAATGTAATTGCGTCAGACTAAAATCGTGAGTATTGTTAGTTTTTCACTAAAGTGTCACAACTAAAGCGATTTTTATCTTTTTTTGTTAATAGAGTTTATTTTTAAACATTGCTGTGGAAAGAGATTTTAAATCACATACAATCTAATAGATTTTACACGCAAAAAATGAGAATGGACTGTGATCAAGAAGAAAAATATTTCCAATATGTGCACACCACTGTATGATGCAGATATTATATCTTCCTGATTATGGCTAAAATAATCCTTGTATTAAGCGGAATCTTTTAGTGGGGATAAATAAAATTATAGAAAGAGTGACTTACAGCAGTGTCTCTTAAACTGTGTTCCGCGGAACTCTTGAGTCTGTGGAGACCACTCGGGATTTTCGCGAAACCTACGTGTTTTGCATGTTGAATTAAAACATACTATTGAAACAACCCAGGAGATCCACGTTAAAAATGGTCATTAAAAGGATGTTCAGCGTATTAAAAATATTAAGAAACGCTGACTCAAAGGATAGATATTCAAAGAATGACGACATTGATTAAAATCATTATTAATGGGACTGTTCTGATATATTGTGTTGCAGTTATTTCTATTTTTTACAGAAGTATAGCAAATTAGCCAAATTGATGGTCCATACCTGCAAAATAAGCTAAAACTGTTCTAAATATAGTATTCCTTATACCGCGTTTTCAATGTATCTTTAATTCTTTGATAAAGTTTTACCCATTTATACACATACGTTTAATTGCCCAATTTAATTTCAAAAATCCCTTATGTCCTACATTTCCCTTTGAAAAAATGTTTAGTTCGGCCTCTGTCAGTGCTACGGCCAACTAAACTATCGAAACGAAAAGGTACTTTAAAAGCCAAATGTGATGATGCCGACCGCAATATGATTTTCATGCCGCGTTCTTTCCTTATAGGCTATGCTCTTATGTGCGATATGTTGATTAAACTGTTCTGGAATTGGATCTTTAAACATTCTCTGTTTAGTATGCTTACCGAAAATATCGTTTTTGGTTTAAAGTATGAAATAAGGGTATGAAATAATAAAAACAAAGGGGATGACATGTCAAATTCTGCTTTGAAAGCTGTTCCCTGAATATTAAACTTAACAGGCTATTCTTTAATTTTGAGAGTTATACATAATGTTCGCGCTCAGATTTACTCAATGATATTGGTTATTTATTTCAGCGCGACATGTCGCGATTGAATATGAGCATGAAATTTATCTTTTTTACAAATATAATTCCTTTCAGATCAACTAGCCCTTCAAGAGTTATAGTTTCAGGCACCACAACTAGAGAGCTATATTTTTTGTTTCAAACTGTACATTACACTCCTCATAATTAAGATTAGTAGCTATAGGAGTAACAGTTACGGGTATTTCAAGTTTTCCAATGATACAGCTATTTTCGTCAACTTTCATTATGACAGGAACTACATCCTTATCGCAATTAAAAAAAACCGCCGCATACTTATTTAAAGCTATATAAACCTAAAAGGGTAACTTTACAACAAATTCTTCGCAAGAGTGTCTTCATAATAAGAAAATCGGTGTCAAGAACATTATCTATAATACATTGAAAATGGCTGAATAAAAGACATATAGTTGAAAAGGTAATTTATATCACTTGAATTTAATATAAGAAACTCTAACGCCATCTTCTTTACTTACCAATTGAATTTTGTAAGATTTTTTATAAATCCTAGCAGGCTACATAAAATGAAAGAATGCCTTAGTATTTTGTTTCTGCTCCTCTTAAATGGACCAGTGCAAGTTTTTGTGTTAGAATAAGATAAACAAACTAGTGTATAGTACTCACCACCGTTCTTCTGTAGATATATGATTATATATTTTCTGAAGATGGAAAACTAGAACTGGTAGAAACACTATAGATCATACCATTTAACAAAAGAGTTATCTGAAAACAAAAACTGAATGTAATATAGTATTTCTGCATCAGATTAGAATAGCATTGTGATGTACATATCACGAAATATACACATTGACAGTTTTAGTAGAAAATATATCTACAAAATTTTATGGTAAGAGGTAATACCACACAATGCTTAAAGTTTTTATTTGTAGAAATTTTTCAGAGCATACAATAAACTAATTCGGCAGATTCTAATAGCGCAACCTATATATCTTAATTTGTACTAAATAGGGACATAGATCGCAATATACGAGGGCGATCTGATAAATGGCCGATTTGAACATGAGAACACAACTTTTTCCACAAAATTTCATTTTATTTCTCGACATAGTCTTCTTTTAGCGCGATACACTTAGTGCAATAATTTTTCAATTTCATTAGGCAATCCTCGTAGTACGATTCATCAAGTCTTCGAAAATATCCACCAGTTTCCTATTCGACTTCCTCATTTGATTTGAATCTTCTTCCACTAAGCCATTTTTCTGGTTTGGGAACAGGAAGTAGTGACAAGGAGCTAGATCGGGAGAATATGCAGAAGCAATTTGCAATGTAGTTCATTCAATTTCTGATGAGCTTTCGTTGATGTGTGAGCTGTTGCGACACTATGATGAAAAGTACTTTCTTTTTTGCCAAATGTGGCCTTTTTTCATTATTTCAACGTGAAATCGGTCCAGTAATGCCACATAATAATCTCATATGGTTGCTTTTTGCGTTTTTAGATAATAGATGAGTATCACACCTCTTGCGTCAGAAAAAACAGTCGCCAGAACCTTTCCAGCTGATGCAACCACTTTTGCTTCCTTCGGTGTACTTGAACCAGCTTTAACCCATTGTTTTGATTGTTGTTTTGTTTCAGGTGTAATATTCCATCTATGTTTACGAATCTATGCAAAAATTCATCTGCATTACGTTGAAACATCGCCAAACATTGCTTAGAAATGACCACACGATAAAGTTTTTCTTCGATTGTCAACAAACGCGGCACCCATCTTGCTGACCGCTTTTTTATATGTATATGTTCATGTAAAATGTTACCCACACGTTCTTTTGAGATGTTTACGATATCAGCGATCTCACGTACTTGTACTCACTTTCACAAAAGATATCATGGATTCTATCAATCATTTACTTGGTGGTGACTTCGATTGGTCAACAAGAACGATGTTCATCAATTGTGTTTATACAACCACGTTTAAATTCTGCAAACCAATAAATTATAGTTGAATTCACTAGAGCAGATGTGCCATAATATTTAACAATTTTTGTCTTTGTTCTTTCGCGGTTTTTACGCGTAAAAATAATGCTCAATCAATGCACGAAATTCGTTTTTATCCATTATTTTACCACAAACACAAGTTGTTCGCTTTTTATGGCTGTCAAACATAAACTAAATGACATATGGCGCTAAAAATGAACGTGCAGCGTACTAACAGATTGTGTTTGACAGAAATGATATACACTCGGCAGAGGCGTCTTTGACACTCAGTGATCAGTAATTAGACGGCCTTCGTAATGGTAGAGTTTTAAAAGATGTCTAAATTAAATTAAAATTTGGAATCCTCCTACATGTTACGACAACCTTCGCGTTATTGCTCTTATCGCTTGCCCCTTGCATATTACTGAAATAGAATTCTAGGTAAGTGTCACAATATTTATAATAAACGCACAGCAATTGGTGATAAGTACGCTTTTTTATAATTTACAACTGAGATATCTAACATATAATTTAAACGATTAATCTTTATAGCTTTAATTGCGATTAAGCCATACATCTACTATTGAATAATGTAAGACGTGGCCGTCTATGTGTTCTTTCCTTTAACAGGTACTCGTCGCCTTCAAGATGAACAGCTTAGTAATATTGCAACGATTTAATGAATTCTATAAGGAGTTCTTGTCGTATAAATTAAAAACTCCAAATCAGATTTTTATTATTGCACCGAAATTCTATATAAGAAAGAGTTCCTAAATAAAAACGGTACGATTTTAGCAAATATAGCTTTAAAAGGTTAATAAGAACACAACACGTAAAATGATATATCAACCGTCAAATTTAGGGAAACGTCATAGTGAAAATCGTACAAAAGTAGAATTCAGGTTTTAGCAGAATAATAGAAGTTGACTTATTATACGCTTTTATTTAATTTCTCCTTTGTATTGGTTTGCTTGGTTCAAATATTGTTATCCGTTATTCATCTAAATCCTGTCCATTTTAGAGGTTTAAAACTTTTCAGATTTATTTGAAATATCCTAGCTAAAAAATATTACGACTTCGCTAAATATTATATAAGCAAAAGCTATAGACCCATTAATACGTCTAACTTGAAATCAAACTCCTTCTCGGAGTATACAAATAAATTATATCGGCTGTTTTTATAACCAAAATTATTTTATTTTTGCATGTAAAATTTTCTTAATAATTATTAAACGTAAACTTTAGAGACACGCTTCCAAATGTACTAAAAAGTATCAAAGCGATATGAAAATATGTAATGGATGCTGTTTATCAATAATCTTGAATAAGTATCGCCGATTTTGCTAAATTACTATAGCAACTTACTATGTAAGCGCGTGAAATATATTTCACACAACCACGTGATGACAATTTCACAATAGTTTCGTTAATGTGCGAAATGTGTAACTTTCAATGATAGTAATGTATGCGCAATTATCCATTTTTCGTAGTGGCTGTCAGAAAAAATACTTTTACTTTTACAGGGTGTTCGATACTCCCGGAGCAGCAACTTCAGTTTTTCAAATAGAATATATATTACATTATTTTTCAGTTACAAACAAAATTATATAACCATTTTATTCCAGATGTTATTAACCTAAATGCTATAGCTTTTAGGGTATAGACACTTTCATTTAAAATTATGAACAATCGTGGGTATACGTAAAAAGTAGTATTATCGAGCTGCTAAAATATTTTAGTATGAACTATTAACGCAATAATTACTAATACACTAGTAAACTAGACGTACAAATATATTTGATTCATATTATACAGGACGTTTTTTATGTCGTGTTGACTTATAAAATTTTTAAATGACAAATCTCAATGACTAAAATAAACTGTGAACGATTTTCTTCTACAACTTTATTTCTTATAAGTAGGTCTATTATAAAATACAAATTGTGGTCGAATTCCAGTTTACTGTCGTCCATCTACACATATAATGTATTTTATATGAAATTTTATTGTGAAGTTATAGCTACAGAATGCTAGCTGCAGAATATATACGTCATTCCGCTATTGGTTATACTAATTAATTTATATCTTACTGGAAAGTAAAGTCCAGAATTCGGATAAAATTTGAAACTAAGGATCAAGAATATTAATTAAAATAACTGTTTCTTTACTGACATTTCGGGACTAAGTTTTTTTCTTCATCAGAGTATACATATATAGGAATTAACTTTACATATATAAAACGGATAACATGAAATAAATTCTTAAAATTGAAACACCATACAAATAAAAAAAATTATTAAAAGTAGAATATATATACGAGGGTTGCCTTTTAAGTAGTTACAAAAACTAGGAAAGAAAACAAATCTTTTGGAACAAACTGTTTTATTGTTTTTCAAAATATTCATCTTTAAG
>JAHWXV010492595.1:0-25327 GCA_024586415.1 Phrixothrix hirtus | reverse complement strand
CTCTTGGAATCAGACGAGTCCACGAAAATGCGATACCGAAGTATTATTGAAGAAGATAACGACTCTTAATCAGAGCAACCCGGAAAATATATACCGATTGTATTAACAGAGCGAATTATAAATTCTGGAAGAAATAGACTCGACGAGGTAAAATATAAAACTGTTGTGTACAAATCTTGCGCTAGATTTTATTAAGCTGGTAATTTCTTATAGCTTAATTATTATGAAAACAAATTTGGAGTACAATTATTACTTACAATAGCTTAGAACACCGTTAGCAGAGAACCTGCTAACCAGGTTGGTATAGATCTATATGCAAATTCGTACCTCGACTTACGTTACACTTGCTGGTGCCATCGACCACGTGACTACCGAAGTATCAGTGTACTTAAAAATGTAATAGTTAAGTAATTTTAATACAGTTAAATATAACTATTCAATGTTAAAAACAGACATTGTTTGCTGTTTTAAAATTAGTAGTGTACTGGTATTGTTAATCTCTGAAGCAGACAATTATGAGAATAAAGAAAGAGAGGTAAGCCAATTTTGCTTATTTGTTTATACACAAATTAAGTACGTAGTTATTTTGTATTAAAGAATACATGGTCCCTTGTTAATCCTCTTTCTTTGAAAACTCACAGGAATAATATCTATAAGTATCTATTTTGTTTAAACTGTCTCATTATCACCTAATGTAATTGCAATGGACATTGATTTTCGTGTGGAAATTCGTTATAGGTGAGGCGAAAAATCGCCTTCTCCTGCCATTGTGCTCTGGTCGTTCCATTCAATTTTCATTTGGCACCAACTCTTAACGCTTAAATGCACAAAATTGAAACAATAATTGTTTAAAACGTTTGAAGTAATTCAATTCAAAACTGTTTCCTTATCTGTAGTAATGTAATTAACCGGTTGTGTATTAAACTCAAAGCCGAATGGCAATCACGCAAAAGCAGATAGGTGTGAGTAGGCGGGATTAATTGAATGCGACACCCATATCTAGCATAGCCTACACCAAAATAATGTGAACAGAATCTATTTTTCAGAGTATTTGCAACAAATGCACTCACCTAACTATAATTCCCTAAAATAAATGGAACTGTTAGTCGTAGTTCATATTTTGGTGAGACAAGTCGCCATTTCGAATCAATTTTATAACAATTATTACTAATTATTATATATATATATATATATATATATTAAAATTATTAAGAAGAATTTTTAAAATGATTGGCATATTAAGTAACAAAATCACGATGTATTGCATTTAAATAATTTTAATAATTGTAAATAACAATCTTAAATCCAATTAAAGTTGCCATAATGGAAAGATAATAATGATAAAGAGTAAAAATCGATTGCTTATTATAGCTAATAAAGCAAAGCCTTTACAGTACATTAAGAAATCCTAATTAATATTCTCCATAAGTAATTCAACCTTCAGTGGTGTATAGTCTGACTTAGTTAATACCATCAGATAACAAGAGGCCGTAATAAAGTCGATCCCACTCCGATAGCGTCGAGACATAGGCAGACCGTCCCACTCAACTGATTAATCATACCATTAATAATTTAAATCGAAATCTATTTATCAGCGCGATTAAAATAAAATCGTCCGTTTAATTCATCCAAAACTGTCAACTAACAAAAGATTAACTGATCCCCGATTACCGATTAAAAGTAAGCGCTCAGCATGAGCAAGCTTCGTTGGCACGTTACGGCCGTTCGCAGGTTTGCCAAACTCGCTTTGTTCCCTCGATTATTCAGCTTGCACGCAAGTCAAATAAACTATCAATTTCACACTTGAAGAACGAATTAGCATTATGAAAAATACAGCCGATATAAATGACCATCAGACGTATTGTTGGTACAATTACACAGGGGAGACTCGTCCTGTGATTGGCTTTAGAAATGCGATCGCGGGAACAACGCGACGGACGCCATCTTGTTCACACCGTGCTCTCTGCATTTTTATATTTAAATATTCTCGCTACATACGAACATCTGTTTGATTTTATATTGTACGGACGCATATTTATGATCTGTATGTGATACTTCTTGGAGCAATAACTTCTGCCAGCAAAAAATTATTTTATACCTTAAGGTTTACCATAATAAACCCTTTAATATATGCAAGTTAAGTGAAGTTTATTTTGTTATCATTAATCATACCAACATAAAGTTTGTCAGATAATTTTCTGAAATGTAAATATATAACGTGGTCTTAATTTACTGTTAATACAGTCACGTATGTTTTATTCATGTTTCAATTAGGAATAAGAATCTTGTAGCTATATCTCAAGACAATTCTTAAGCTCGATTATTTTGTATAATTAAATTGTAAGCTCTTTACTAAAATTTGCAAAGTAAAGCGAAACATTTTTTACATAAATGATCATTATCAAGGCGATGATGCGTTACGCATACATAGGTAAAAGGTTTAGTTTGAAAATAATTGAATTCCACCCTTGTTTTCGCGTCTTTATACATAATTTGGGAATGATGATTTATAGTTAATCTGAGTTAACTGGTATCCTGCGTTTAAGATATTTTCAGCACACTTTTAAATTTTTCTTTCAATTGTTTTGATACAATTAAAATAATATATACAGGGTTGTCTTCAAAAATGATTTTCCGTCTTTTCCCTTAGAGAACCAATTATCGGCAAAGCGAAATTAAAAAGAATTCTCAAAGATGCTCTCCATCGTTATCTGATGTTCTAATTTAAATTGAACGATTAAATGCGCGAAAAGATATTACGCCACTGTCACTATTTCACTATTAAAATTTTTAATATTATTTACACAACTGTACAATTTCCTTAGTTTTAAATATTAACGACTTGTTACCTTGAGAATTATAGCTTCAAGCAAAAATTTATCTTTTACACATTCAGACATGCTATAGAATTTGAAAAATCAATTGCTTGATGGTATTTACGCTATTGAATATGACATTTAACAAAAGATATAAATGCAACCTAAGTGTTACGCTGTTACCATTAATTTTAATTCAAAATCAACAATATTGAAAAATGCTATTAGATTATTTAAATAGTCGTAGATAAAGTATTGCTTTGTCTCCCATATAATGGCTATTATTACACTGGCGTGAAATTTATTTACTTCCTACCGGTTAAATAATATATTATTAAACAGTATAAGTTGTTTTAACGCATTGCACCATTTTGGTTATAAAAGATATATTGATAATTGTGCTTAGTTTAATCAATATCTAAATCAGTGCTTCCCAAATTTTTTGTGACTGCTTGTAGTAACACTCCCCCTACCCCGTTCTGTGTTCACAAGGGGTCGCACTAATATACCGTGAAGCTTGCGTAACGTCCTCTTAGATATTTTAAGGAGAATGGTCTGATGACGACTTATTATATAAATCAGCTTTACATCTTGTTAAATTAGGAATTTGGGTAACCATATTAGTCCAGGGACCTATTACTTTACAAAAGTCAAGTAGTTCTAATTTTTTGATATATTATATTGGTCGGTCCGTAGTTTAGAATTTAAGTGCGCGTGCCAAAAACCTTTGGCGTTCTGAAATCCCCAATCATTTTTCATTTTACCGATCATATTTTTTTACCGATACGTCTTAGAGGGAAAAATTATGATATAAAGTTATAGAGCATTAAATTTTCTACAACATTTGCATATAAGCATTTTTGTAAAACTATTATGTAAAAAGTTGCGCAGCATCATAGTACAAATGTTTCATAAAAATGTCACTTTTTTCAAATTTTTGTCAAACTTTTCGATTATATCTCCTTAGGAAAAAATGTCTTCAAGAAAAGTTGTAGAATCTTAAATTTTCTATAAAAATAATACGATGAATTATTGTGTGGGACTAATAGCAAAGGAGTTACGCTGCTTTCAAGAAAAGTCGCAATTTCGGGTTTCTATCATCCAATAAAATCTTAGTGGTTTGTATAAAAAATACAGATAATTGTATGAGAACAGAACCCCTGAGAGTAGTTAAAACGGCCGCAGCAATCAATCTTGTAGACCTCCGCTCACAAATTTGCCATACAACACACTACCGTCCTCAAATCATTTTTAAGTGACGTTGCCATCATTTCACAGTAATTAGTGTCAAGTTTCCAAACCATGGTGTGATACTGAAACCTCGTTCATTTTTCTCTTCTCTTCTCACAGGATTAATACTTATATAAAAGTTGGGGTCGAAACAAGTGATTAGTGTTCTATTTGCACTTAGTTCTTCATCAACTCACCATGAGGCGGTACTATACGAGATGACAACTGCAACATAAGATGAAGCTGATTGATGCATCAACTACTGATGTATTTCTGAAATTCATCTTTGATAATGCAAATTTTAATATTAATACTTGTTAAGATTCATATCTTAACAGAAACCAGAGATGCGAGCTACTTAGAGAATAGATAAAATGTATAATTTATAAGTCTTAAATGTAGCAAGGAATTAAGGTAGAAATAACTTTAAGTAAATGTATTGCTAATATGTACATACAAGTAACCCCTAAAAAGGCGAAATATTCAAAACCAAATTCATAAATGAAAGGTTATATCACAGTTCAAATATCTAGGTAATTAAAGAACATAGATTGTGAAAGCACAAACGCAATAATTAAAATGCAACTAAGTCTATCAGCAAAACTTTTTGTACCATTCCTTTACGTAATAAACTTATATTATAAACCAAAAGCCCAAAATTAAGATTGAACATGATTAAACAATTAAATACAGACAGCAAATTATAAATTAAGTTACAGAAATACCTAATGTGATAAGACTCTTAAAAAACAAATTAAATTAAGTTAATATTAGAAAATAGCTATTGTAATAGACAATATATAATTATTACAAAACTACCAGATAGCAAAAACCCGTACTTTAAATCCACTACGTAATACGAACGTCGCGCCAAACATATGTATATAAACATGTCATTTAGCGAAAATAAACGAGTCCTAAATCTGAGTTTTACTTGATCATTGAGACCTCATTTCAAGGTCCAAAGCCTATAACTAAGATGGTTGAAGGTGGCCATCCCTTTTACACCCCTTGAAAGATTCAAGCCTTTTTTTGGACAATAGTTGAATAGTTGAATAGTTGAGGCTGGCTACTCCTTTCAAAGGGTGAGTTCTTTTCTCATAAGACGCTAAGTTTCGGACAACAAACAAACGCTTGATAATCTCAACACATTCCATGCAATAACTCAGCAAAGTTATAGCAGCTGAAGATCATGCCAAGCATAGCTTCAGCTGAGCCTGTCTAGTAAGCAGGACGATCGAATTGCAAACCTTTCAAAAGATGAAGCTGGTGGCTTGAGCAGTGTTAATATTCAGGATCTTAAAACTCTTTGCCTGATTAGAAACGATATCAAACCATCTAGTGCTGACATAATATGGCCTTGTGGAAAATCGACCAGCATGTCTCTACCTGAATGGAACGGTTTTTTGGAGCAAACAACTTCTAAAAGAGACATCGAACGCTCAAAACTCGTATATCTTCCTTTTATAAATACCCCTCCAAGTCAGCATTAAACAGAGTACACATCTTTCCTTGAGGACAACCAGAGATGCTTCGCGACATACAATCAGTACCTTTATACGAAGGCAAAAGGAATTCTTAACAGCCAAAATTTCTAGCGAACGGAAACAACAAACAAGGCGACTATAAAGCATACAGAATGTGATGGTGTGGAGATCATTGGAGTAGTTCTCTTAACAAGTTTGACTCAGTATCTCCCCATTTACTTCCGAAACTCTGGAAGGGATCGTGCTGACAAATTGTTTTCCACGTCATTTTACAACTGCTCACCGCCTGAAAATCCACTTCTTCTTCACGCTTTGAGTGGGTGTGACATCACGTTGCGCCTCTGCGGATTTGGCAAAACCACTTTATTTCAGAACTTGCAAGGATCTGCAAAGAACCTAACGCCAGTGTTTAAACTATCGCTGAAGCTGGAGAGGGTTTGGTGGTGACTGGGCAACAACATTAAATGCTTTGCGCTATCAGTTGTTCAATTTTTCAAAGCTACGGCCGTGTCTTCCGCACGTATCACCAATTACTGACAAAAAAGGGCCTACTCAAACTTCTTCTGGATCGAACATTATAACTAGCGGGATCCAGCTCTTCAATCCATCCTGACCTGCATTTTCTGTCAGTGCAGGAAATGATGCACTAAGGCATATAGTTTTAGAAAAGCCGGTTTCAAATGCTCCATAATTCATAAACCCGGTTGTAGAAAAAATGTGACAATACAGCGGACATCATTCATAACCACGAAAAAGACGGTCTAACTGAACTGTTAATTGAAGAAGTCAGCGAGGGGCTAGCTAGGCCTTCCAGACCAAACGAAACTATTAATATAAAATTTTAAGTTTTCTAAATGGCAAGTTTTATCGCTAAACAGGGTGTCCCGGATATAAGGTACATTAATTTAACAGCGAATACATCATAATATCCGCGACAACAAATGCTTTTAAGCTCCACGTGTCTACACTGGGAAAAATAATTGGTTTATCTAACCATTTTGAATGCTAAATACGAGCAATGTATTTGCAATGTCAAAGTAATTAACTGAAAATATTAACTGCTAAAATGATATTTTAAAATATCATTTTAACCTTGAAAAGTTAACATTTTCAGTCAATTACTTCGACATTGCAAACACATTTTTCGTATTTTACACTCAAAATGGTTAAATGAACCAATTATTTTTCTCACCTAAAATTACATAGTTTTCGAAATATTTGCAATTACTGTTTTCAGCCCGGCTCTGCTTTTAACTTGGTCTGCCGTATTAGACGAGGAAATAATGGGTCGACTGTACATTTAACACATATTTGTTACAAAGTTCACCGCTACAAATAGGTACACATCAGTCATCACTACTTAGAGGCGTAAATAAGCCCGTCATTCAAAAAAGCGAATACCGCAGGTATCTGTGCTAAAGAATAAATACGTGTATCTGTGTAAAGGAAATGCATTTTGAATACTTTCTTTAAGGATACGTCTTCATTCACAGGTAAACTAATGCAGTATTTTTCTTGAAATCGTTAAAAAATGTTCATTGTTTCATTACCAACTATGAAAAAAAGATTTCTTTCCTCCAACATTTGTACATTACGGTTTAATGTCGTTATTCGGCATACATACATGCAGTGTTTGTAATTTTTACACAATTTTCTTAGTACGTAAGAATGAATGTTAAAGGTTATTAATTGTAGTTCATTTCCTTCTGCATATGTTTACAATTTAATTCATAGCTATGAAAACAATGTTTACTTAACGTAAAATTTCACTGTTTTTTTTAATAATTAATTATTCAATATATATTTATAGCACATTAGACATATGGAAATACATAACTTCAAAGATAATATCTTCAAGTTATATATATATATATATATATATATATATATATACAATAACATTACTCAGCTGGTTCCGTTCATTAATAGTATTACAAACCGATTAGGGTACACAGCAGTATGATCCTAAATAAATAAAACAAGCTTTCTATTTGTAAATTACAACACATGGTTGAAAGTAGGTTATTACAGGCCCGGATTTGTTAACGACTTTTATGCGAAAATTTACAAAAACCTTTTTTCAAAGTAGAATGCATATTTTTATAGATTTGTCTACACGTGTGTTAAATAATGTGTTTTATATCCTGAACACCCTGTATATTATAATATTTCTTCTTTTCCTTTTATAATACTATTAATATAATATCTACAATATGCGTTTTATTTTGGCTTTCGGCTTTGCAGAAGAAACTCGCGCTATCACCCCTACCTACACTGAAATTAGCATACATTTTCACATTATATCCCTTTAACGCAGCGTAGCTCCTTTGCTGCTAGTCCTCCAAAATAATGTTTGATATAAAATTTATATCAAATTTAAGGTTCTACAACTTTTATTGAAGATATTTTTCGCTACGATGTACCGGTATGGAAATATAATCGAAAAACTTGACAAAAATTTAAAAAAGTAACATTTTTACGAAAAATTTATAACTTTGATGCTGCGCAACTCTTTACATAATAGTTCTATAAAAAAAATTTGCAAACAGAAGTTGTGTCAAATTTAATACTCCACAACTTTAAATTATAATTTTTTCCTCTAAGATGCATCGCTAAAAAAATATGATCAATAAACTGAAAAACATCGGAAATTTTAGAATTCCAAAAAGTTTGGCGCGCCGCGAGACACATAACATATTAAGAAATTAGAACTAATTGACCTTTTCCTAGACTATCACATCATTTCGAATTTTGTGAATGAAATGGTTAATGCGGAACACTGTCTAATAATGATTTAGATGAATTTTTAGAATACAAGACGATGTTCTTAAAATTACTATCGGAATGAAACGTTCCGTCATGCCACTTTGAAAGCTCACATTTTAAAACCCACTCAATGGATTTTGTTAAAAAATTGAATTATTTAAGCATGTGGAATTTTAAAATTTATAAGAAAGTGAACTATACTATAGTATAATTCAGTTTTTCTGTTATCTCTGCTTGAAAATAACGTTATAATGAAATTTATAATAACCCTACGACTTACTTTAAAGAAAAGTACGTCAACGTCCAATAAAAAAACGATTCTCTAAATAGTAATTTTTAGGATCTGTACGAACAAAAATATTTCGCGAAAGAAAGTACGTTGCAACCGTCGGTTGCACACGAACACTGTGCGATGTAAGAAACGTTAGTGAAGAAATGTATGCCATTACTTACTATTATTTATTTAAATAAATCAGGTAATTAACGGACAAAGCTGAAAAATTAATAACAAAGTGGTTAGTTGATTACCAACTATTGTGAAATAATGTCCTGAAAATTGTATTTAAGACTAGTTAAACAATATTTATAATCAAAATAATTACGGAAACTAAGAACAATTAAATTTTAATCTTATAAATTGTTGTGTACACATAGATGTGACAACAATTAATAAAAGGCCAACTTTACTTTATGAAGTGTTTGATATGCGACTTAAAAATTTTCTCAATAATTAATAATAATATTCGAGTGCATTTTATACTCTATTTTACCAACTTATATACTGTTGCCACTCACCGCTAGTAATGACCTCAAGTTGCGCTTATTTGTGTCTCCATAATATAAACAAGACTTTTTCACTAATAATAATCAAATAACCTAATATAATTAGAATAAAGTAATGAAACAACTATTACTCAGTTAATTAATTATACTATATGTAAAACAGAAAATTTCATTCCTGCAACAGAGAAGGAAATACAATGACTTGACTATTATTATATAAAGAAAAATTACAAAACGCATTCGAATATTTTATATAACAATGCGTTGCAGTCTTGAGTTCGAAACTTCAAATTTCATACAATTTGATTAAGCAGCAATTTATCTGTACCCCTCGCAGACAAACCGTGCTAATTATAAGAGTTTTTTGAAACCTTCAACAAAATTTTTAAAACAGGTTTGCAAAAAATTGAGTCTGCATTCGAAGTGAAATGACAGAACTTTTCATTCCGATAGTAATTACATTATTTACGCAAAGAATATTATTCTTGAGTAATTCACCGCGTGAACCTTAGTTTTTTCCAATTATCAGTGCGTTCATATTTAAACTTTCGTTAAAGCCTCCGTCATATTTCGTTTAAATGACAACTGCATGTATGTTTGGTTGTCTAAATAATAATTCTCAGCCAGCTTCTATTGGTGTGGCGGTTAGCATGTTTACCTCTGCGCCAATGTGACGCGGGTTCAGAGGCGAAAGTACAATCATAACTCCGGTGTTAATATATTTGCCATGTTAAAAATATCTACTGGCGGTGGAACTCCTTCAGATTCGGCAAAATTCTAGTACGTATGACGAAATGACCATAGTACCTAAAACCAAGAAGGCCAAGAGAATTTCTGCAACCAAAGTCTCAGCCACAAAACATAACAAAATATTCTCAATCTCTTTCGCTTTCACTGTAGGTATATTTAAATGAGGAAAGGTTCTGAAAGGACATATCGCCTCCAAAAGCGCCAATGCTTTTGGTTGCCAATAACCATGGTAAGAGTTGCCTCAGTGTTAATATCATTGACAGCGGCGTGGATATAAAAATTTGTTGAGATTTCACCAAGGACTAATTTTCTTACAATTTAAAACACAATTAGTAAAAAGTTCAGGTCATTTAGTCGTCAATTTTCTGAAAAATTGCATCAGTCACATAATCGCTCATTACTGACCTATCTTAGCAAGAGATACTGCTCAAAATCTTCCTAAAAAGTGTGGGCAAATAATGAAAAAGAAAATTCTCGCCGAAAATACTAGATCACCCAGAAGTCGTACCAAAGTGGTATCATTCCTTCCACTAATTGCAACGTTTCTTAACTGTTAATGATTTTGAAGAGTTAGCGATTCCAAGAGTCATGTAAGGATATTTTTTAGTTCTATAGGAGTTCATTACAATTGTTTAGTTGCTACATCACGCTTCGCGGCTTTTTCATGCCAGATCAAAAAGTGTTCCTTAATTATATTTTAACGTATTTATCTTTTGCAAATTTTCCTTTGAAACCGCAAAGTTTTATTAGAGGAATTTTATGTAGCTAGTTTCATGTTTCACGTAGCGCAAAATCTTAAATTTGCTTAGTATATTTCCTGTCGGGATATCACTTTTCACATCTATGGCATTAAAAAGATAACGCTTTGATTTAGACAGTAGGTATTATTATTTTATGCATTATTTTCAAAATTAACACTTAGTCTATAACGATATTATTCCATTCTATTTAAATTCGGAATCGTACAGAATGTGGCGAGTGTTTAACTGTTTAATTTTATTAGTTTTTGTGATTTAATTAGACATCACTTGGGAGCTTCTGCGAAGCTAATGCTAGTAAAGAAAAATCGAATCGTACAACTTCATAAAAAGTTTGATATAACGTTCTTGGAGAAAATTATGTAAAGTATATTACGATAAAGGTCGATTGCATAGAACCGAAGTAAATATTTGGTTACAATTAAATCGATCAACTAATCATCTTGCGAGGCTGAAGTACTTTTAATTACTCAAATTTTGAGTGTGATTTAATTGTCAATTAAGGTTTTAATTGTAATTTAATATTAATTGGTTTCATGAAACAAAAATTGCTTATGAAATCAAGAGCAAAGATTGATTAATACTCGATGATTAATTGTGACTTATTTTAAACGCAATTTTAAGAAACTAATAATACCAGCAGACTAACCTTGTTATTCGCTGAATTTTTTTAAAGTGTAGTGTCTAATACATGTTTAAAGATAAGTATTTTTAAACTATGGCAAGATGAATGTTATGTTATTTTTGATTTTATAGCAATCAGTTCTATTTATGTCAACAAAGAAAATTAATTAACTAGATTCGATTTTTGTACCATACAATTTGTATATATGCGATTTATCACGATCATCCTGCTCAAGTGTTATTAAATTATAACTTGGCGTTTTCTTACGACCTCACTTCACCATTTGCCAAACGGCCATGTAGTATTCACGCTATAAGATTTATAAATGACTTTAAATGGAAGCATATTAGGTTCAGATCAGATGTTACAAATTATGAAAGAAACTTATCAAAGGCACCACTTTGGTACAAAATGGAAGAAAACCACGTAAAATGACATTATCCGCTATCGTTACTACGTTTAATTTTTATTTAAACATAAGTGGAAATAATGGTTAAATTAAAAACCAAACATGCAGGCACAAGGCGTTAAAAATAATATATATCCACAACGCATCGTTTTTATTGTATTCAAAACAGCACAAGGTTTAGGGGAAAAATTATTTAGGAAACCATTAATCGGTTTCGATTCTATGTGGAAGCTCTTTATCAGTGTTCACCTGACATACTCAACGCCAGTTATTAAACCAAAACTTTAAGTTGCATTTTGAGTGCATCTTACATGTAACAAACCGAAAATATCAGTAGCTAATGTTGGCCCCGCTACCAATGCTTTCGGTACACTTCTAAAAGTAATAAATAAGTGTGAACACAGAGTTGTTTCAAATTGTATGTTTAAAATATCATTACTGGAAAGATAATTCAACAATTATCATCGCCTACATACGTAAGAAAATTATCAAAGCTAATTTTGTCTGTATTAACACATTTTAATTGTTTAATTAAAAAATAATGACTGTAGTAAATTTAATTAGTCTTGGCTAATGTCTTGCGTAACACTTCAGCGCTAGCTACCATAAAGTTAATTTTTCGAATATTTCCACCTACGTCAAAGGTACAAACAATAAAGACAATAAGGTAAATCTAATTTTAACGAATTTATTCTATTACATTGAAATAAAAATGCGTCAGTTGATTTCAGCAATTAAATAAATAAATTATAAATAAGAGTTGTTTATAAAAGAAATGTGACAACCCCCTCGTGATATTTATAATCTAAGTTACTAAATTAAATTAAATTGAACAATTTACGGAAGCCTCGGCCGCTTAGCTGTTGCCGTGTTTGTCTCTGTCCGAAGCGCAGGGGTTCAAACCTACCCGAAGCCGTCAAGTTTGAAAATATCACTTTTGCTCCAGATAGACTTAAATTGTGGTAGACTTGGCAAAATAGCATCAACCATGAAAACAAACAAAACAATTTATGGTAAACTCCTATTAGGGAAGGCCCCTTTATGTGCATTGACCTTGACGTATACAGTAGCAGATGTCTTATTTAGAAACAAACAATTTTTACACAATTGTTAACGAAAAACATTTTATAATAATCTTCACGATTTAACGCACAAATCTGATCATTAATCTAGCCTAACGTAGCTGAATATAACCTAACCGAATCAAACCTACCTTATCTAGGTGTATCATTGTGTTACGCAATGTTGCGCCGCTACGTGCGGTCTCGGATCGACTACTCTGTACTACGACTTGATAAAGTCAGGCTATTGTTTTTTTACTGAATTCCTTGGCGTATTCAACCTCTGCACATGATGACTTAACTAGTCCGAGTACGACAATGCCTTTGAATTCCTTTACTTACTGCGTTATAATTAACGCAACTCGAACCTCAACTCGTTGAAGACAAATCTCGGTCTGAAAGCGAGTGACTTTGACTTTGATTTTCTTGGCATAGGAGTGTCGAGTCGAGCTTCTGCTCTTGTGACTCATGCCTCCAAGTTATAGTTGTTGGTGATGGGTGTTACCTAATGTAATTTAGGCGGGAGATTGGCTCGCTTATCTGTTTCTTTTCGGAGGCTGAAAGTTCTGTCCTTCTCGTTGTTTAGTCTCGCAGACTAAATAAATCTTGAATTTCAGCGGCATGGCTGAGTACTTCCGCGAGGATATCTATTGTATTTTTTGCTGTTGTAATTTTTGTGAGGATCGCTTTGGTGACGCGAGATTGAGACCTGGGTTGTCTTCTGGTGCATGGAGAGCCTTTGGGGGTGTTGTTCTACTTTTCGGGTCATCCCTGTTGTTTGTGCCGCCTTTGACGGCGTTGGTGTAGGGTATTTCTGTTATTTGCCTGCTAGGAGCTTGGATTTTGCTGCTTGTGGTTAATTTGGGGTATGTTCTGCACTTCCTGTAGCTAGCTGGGTGCTTGCTCCCGCAGTTTCCGCAGGTTACCGGAATTTCTCTGTTTTTCTCGCACGTGTACGAGAAGTGCTTCTGCCCGCATTTTACGCATTTCGCATGCGCTTGGCAGCATCTCTGAGTATGCCCGTACCGTTGACGGCGGTGGCATTGCACAACGGTATTCTTCCTTTTGGGGGATTCCACCTGTCTCCTTAGGCGGAGTACTTGGCGAAGTGTATAGATCTTCTTTGCCTTGTCTGTATTAGTGGCATTGGAATACGTAAGCTGTCCCCTTTGTACATTCTTCGCGCATTTACTGTGTCGTCGCTTATGGACTCCGAATCACTGCGCGGAATGTTTTTTCGCTTTCTAGCTGGAAGCTGTGATATTGCGTCTTTTCAGTCTGGAGAATTTCGCGCACTTTCCAAAATTCCCGTTCCGTAGCCACTTTAAACGCGATACCGTCTTTGGTGTTTTTGGTGCTGACGATATTTACGCCAGAGTTATTGCATTTTTCAATGAGTTTTTGCCACTTGTCTTTTTCCCTTAGCACTATTGGGGCGGTTTTTTATTTATTTGCATCACTGTTGTCACTTTTGTATTTTCCGGTGTTTCACGCGTTTCTATTTCTATGTCCGCCACCTGGAGAACATTGTATTTGTTTGAGGTACTAATCTCCGCTGCCCGATTTTCTTGGGTTGGGCATCTTGCTTTCCTCCTTCTTTTTACTTCTTGGAAGCTTCCAGATTCTGAGGGTTATATGTCTTCTCCGTCGGTTGAAGAATAATCCAACGTTGCTATAATTAGGTTTTTTGCATCCTTTTTGGCAGCTTTTCGGGTTTCTGCAGGTATGGAAGCTGGTGGCGCGTTTTTTGCACTAATATCTTGTATTTGTGCTTGTAGAATCTCTACCATTTGTTGCATTAGTTGCATATCTTCTTTGTTCTTCTCATAGCCGGGGAAGGCTGTGATGTCCGGGCTCGGAAGCATGGCGTTGAAAGTAGCTTGAGATCACAATATGAAGTAACACAAGTAACAAGTAACACCGCTACATACGTAGAAGGGGCCTAAGGTACAGCACAAACTTGGAGTACACAGAGAAGATACAGACAAGCGCGCTCGTCAGCGTTCAATGCGTACTCTCTCCAAAATGGACTTGACTCCTAATCTTCTGAAAGCGAGTGCAGTTTGATTTGGCTATTTATAGATGCTAGCCCTCCCTTCTCCAGAGGGAGAGGGCTTGCGCAACAATTTGAATATAAACGACATTAGTGGTATTATGATTAGGTTCCTTACAGGAAGGGGATGTAGGTAAAGACGTTTAGCCCCTTTCCTCAAAAACTTAATTATTAATAGAGTCTAACATATTTTATCTTAACGAATTTGTTACATAACATTCCTTGGTTTATAACTTTCTCAGCGACTGCTAAAGCTTGTCACGAATTCTCGTTATATAATTCCAAATTCATTGGAAAATGTTAATTTTCCATTTAGTAATATTGGTCACAATTCAAATTTTAATTCATAATCTTAAATTAGTTGGTAGAGAACCAACTGATATCGATAGTTTAAAGTGTACCGATAGATGGCTTGAATTTGTTATTACCAAAATTCAAAATGGAAGTGAATGAACCCTGAAGTGACAACTTTGTTGGAATTGATTTTTGTGTTTTCGATTGGAGCACATGTACGATAAGCGTCCAAGTAGATTTACAAGACTTTAAATTTCTTTAATCTTCAACACGCTTTTATAAAGCGTCCAAATGAATTTGAATTTTATAATTGTGTTAATTGTGTACTACGCATTTATGTTCATTCCGCCATGTGTTGTTTCTTTCCAATGAAGTTTAGTCGCTTAATTGAATCAAGCCATAGACTGCATGGTAAAATAAATCTGATGTTTGTTTTTTCATATTACCATTATGTGTCGCACCTGCGTATTTAAAGTGTTCCTACATGATTAAATTCCGATATTTGTGTTTGTCTAAATGAACACAAATTTATTTAAATTATAATTTGCTTTATATTGAATTTATCTGAAATTTTAGCTGCCATTCAATTAATAAATGATTTGAAATAAAATGTGTACTTAAGTTCATTATAGATAAGCATACATCGGTTTTAGCGTTGCATTTTATATTTTATTTAATTGTTGTAAAAACTTCGCAAGTACATTTTATTTTGTTTAATTCACAAAATTTACATGAAGAATATGTGGACATGTTTGGATCCAAACTTAGCCCTTATCAGAAGTCTCTTTATTTTACTTTTCGATCGTATCAGTCATATTTTTAAATTTTAATATACACTGGTTATTAAATAACCAACTTTAATTTTCTTCCACTTGCAACAGCTTAATTTTGCATTTATTTTCTTATTATTACTTACGATATGTATCCATGAACTAAATTCCGTGCAAAAATATTTCGGACCCTTCATGTTCGCGCATGTGTGCTGAATTTATTTATCCTTTGGCGAACCATAGACGTGATTTTGGGTCAATTAAATTGGTTTCACTCGCAGTTCTGTGCGTTTAACATGTTAAACATGATCAGTCATCCCGCTGCACCATTGAAATGCAATTTCTTATTCATTTCTTGAATGTAAGGAACTCAACGTCAAACATTCATTGGCTATTTTATGAGATATTTGGAAAAAAGTCAATGAGTGACTCAGAGGTCAAAAAATGGTTCATGAACTTCTATGAAGGACGCGTAAATGTGCTTGTTAAGTAACGACAGCGAAAAGAAACTTGCAAAAAGAAAATTTGGATGCCCCACAACTTTTTTTAGTGACACTTTTCGACAAACTAAAATTTCTTTTCTGGGAAAAGTCAAAACTCCATTTTCTGCATCTTTTTGAGAATCATAAATGGTTGTGGAAACCATTAGATTAGATGTTCCGATTTCATAAACCCTTATAACAATAAGTTTTACTATTGAAACAGGTGAAAGGATTTCAATTTTTGCCCAAGCCCATGATTTATCCCGTCCTTTGAAAGTATACATAGGGCATCGGTATTACGGGCAAACAGTCGGTTATTCTTTCCGAGAGTGTGCCTATAATTAATCGATATTTGTCCCGTTTATTCATTTGTAGCGTTCTTAATTTGGCGTTTATTATCGCGGAGGGTAGCAACGTTAAAAGTGTTGGCTATTGGTACAGACAGGGCAAAAACTTCCAACATAATATTTGAGTGGCTTACAAAAAAAATTGTTTTCACTGAGACCCCTGTTACCCAAATTTCTACTTCCAAGAAAAGTCAAAAATCAATTTTAGCCAGCCTCGATGATGATTATAGCTTTATGGTTTGCTGAAATCGTTGTGAAACTACGAGAGTAAATGTTATGATTTTGTTTTCATAACGATTCGTTACAGAAACAAAATTTCAATTTTTAAAGAAGTTTTCTACTTTAAGCCAAACCCAATCAGTTGCAGGAATAGGGCCTGAAGATGCCACAGATTATGAAACATAACGGACACTATAATGATCCATCAACTGAATTCAGGAATCTGAGTTGAAACCGTGCATGGGTTAAACTCCGAACAATTTTTTGTCAAAGTGGAACTAGGAGTACCGTCAATATCACAAATATCAAACAAACTGACTAAAACTTGCATATGATATGGGGGCTTTTATACTAGCATCAATCATAGAAATAATAGAATAAATAGTTGTCGCCCTTCAATAAAATTTAAAAAAACGCTACAAACAAACTAGATCGGCAAATGGGACATCGCGAGCAACGAAAAAACATAGCCTAAAGAGAAAACGATGACGACAAATGCGACACACCCACAACCAAGCGCACTTACAAAATTTGGAAAATATAGGAAAAATTCTTGGAACAATTAGAAGATGAAATCTGTAACAAAGTTTGGCGCCTATTGAGAAAATTACGAAAAGAGAAAAGCTCAATCTCTCCAATAGTGCACGAAGGAAAACTATACTTCCAAGACGAAGGAAAAGCAATTGACCAACAACCTCAGATTAACAAAGAAACTAGAAAGAGTTACCAAAAGCACTTCTAAAGCTTAAACCAAAAGAAGAATTACTAAACCTCGTCAAATTATAAACGAAAACTTAAAAAGCAAAATCATAGCATTAAACACAAGAAAAGCACAAGAGAAGTACGGACTACCGACAAAAGCCATCAAAGTACCTCCAGAACCCTCCATCGCCAAACTTATTGAAATAATGAACTCGATTTTCAGATGTGAACAGGTAAAAAGAGGCGATCAAAATCACCATTCCTGAATCCGACAAATAGACGACCAATCAGCCTCCTCAACGTCATGGTCAATATTACTGAGAATTGAAGACGCTTGAAGAGAAAAACCAAATACATGATTTATAACCCCTCTTCGTCTTCTCTCTCCATAGTTCGTTCTGGAACCGTTCTTTTTAACTTGCCGATTTTTGACCTGATTTCTCATTTGGGGCCTTCTTATCCTCATTTCTTTAGGTTAAGGAAAAAAATATATGGTTTAAGAAGTCACAAAAGAAATAATTCACACCGCTCAAACATAATTTGTCAAATAGTCGAAACTGGTGTGATGTAAGAAACGCGTCAAAGCGTCATAAAATCTCTGACAAAAGAGGGCCATCGACTAAAAAAATCCGAAAGCGAACGGTTACCGAGGATGGAAAGAAAGCATAACTAAAGTTTGGTCCAAACCTGTGAAAGACGAAACACGGCAACAAATGTCGAAATTATACAAAAAGTTGAAGCCTTGGCCTTCGAACAAAATGTCATGGATAATATCTGAACTCGGCTGATAACCATTTTCCATGATAGCAGGTGCTCCTATTGAATACGTTTGTCATGAATTTTAATAACTGCTTTAGCACTGAGACACCTGAGCACATCCATTTTAAAAATGAGTAAGGGGTCAGTTAGGTGGTTTCCAAAAACTACGTAAGCTGGAAATTTCGTAATCATTGGTACTTTTGAGCAAGAATTCTGACGTTTTAACACAAAACGACTAACGAGATTTCGGGACATCACCGGTACCGCGAAATAAAATCGGGAACTAAGCAACAGCTTCATAACTTTTAGGAAATAAATCAACAGTAAATTTTGAAAATCAAACTGAAAACAATACAAGAAAAAACTAAAAATGTTGTTGTCATTAAAGGCAATTTAGCCTTCGCAGACACTGCGGCGCCAAATTCAAAAACCATAGTGACACGGCCAGGTACTCAAAAATTAAATTATTCGAAACACATACAAGCAAATAAATTTGATCTGCTCCCACAACTGTAAATAGGAAAGCAAAAGATAATAGGTCCAACCCTCTACCCTCTACTATCAGCACTTCAGTGCTTCTACTGTCTGTTAAATAAGTTTTATCTAATGACAGACGTCAGAATTTGACCCTAAAATTTTCCAGCTCATACATGAAGTTTTCCTTTGACCAAAAACTTCATCTTCGAAAGAACCCACCGCCAACTCCGTTTTCTCAAATTATAACAACCCCTTAAAGACTTCACTTAGGTGTAATAAATAAGGAGCTTATGCGTCGTGGTTTCTGGACGCAATCTCAATTTCCTTGGCATACTGCACTGTTGAACTTCCCCGAAAGGGGTATTTAGCGTGTAAAATTTATATATTTATATTTCGCTGTATTCAGCACCTGAGTAATCTAATGAACGAGCCGGTCCCGATTGGTATAGTGGTTAGCATGTTAGCCTTTACATCTAAGGGACGCGGGTTCAAACCCGATCGACATTGGGGAAAAAGTTAAAAAGCGTACCTTCCCGGATTGGGAAGTAAAACGTTTAGCGCAGCGGAAGAATTCCTTCAAATTCTAGCGGACTGGCGAAATGACTATATAACAGTTCTAGTCCAAGATGGCTAAGGGAATTTCCGCATCCCGAAGTCTCAGCCACAAAATAAATAAAGAAGTAAACAAGCAAACGTGATGAACGTGCATGTCTCACTAGTTATGTGACTCATAACTGTCACCATCGCAGTGTAAACATAATATTTTCGACTTTGTACCCGTTTGGGGTTTTATACATCTCATTAAAGGTATCTCTTAGTTATTATAAATAAGGAGCTTGGTGGCCAGGACATGAACTCGACATCCATAGCATACACTACTACCCGAAAGGGACATGGCGCGAAAAATTTTTAGATGCATGAGAATGCCCTGTAACTTCATGTTTCACTATCTAATCTGATGAATGTGTAGGACTCACTGCTTAAGCGACCCATATCAGTCACCATTGTGGTGCAATCTTTTGGACTTCTTATCCGTTTGTGAAGCGTTTGAAAACCGAATGTTGGGCGCGCTGGGGTTACGAAAACCAATCAGCGACCAATAGTACAGCAGTTTTGCCAATCGAATATATGTCAAACGGGATCACGACAATGCAAACGTCCGCATGATTGTTTGAAAAATATCTGTGCAAAGCAACGGAACGCGCTTCTACGGCATGTGTATTAGTCCACAAGTGAGATAGATAGATTATTAAAGAAACACCTTCGAGGGCGCTGTTTTGATTCGGGTGAGAGCCTAAAATTATTGCAAATCAAGAAAAAATATATTTTACTGCAGAAAAATGGTGCATATGTGTATAAGAAAAGGAAAGGTATAAGAAAGATCATTGTTTTTCAAATTACCCCGAAAGGGGCAGGCTGCTATAGGGGTATCTGAGACCCATCTTTAGCCAAGAATGGAAAGTAAGGATAGATAAAGCCAAAGATGGGTTTGGAAGGAGATGCGAAGATAGAAATGAGTGGAAATACCTCCCCGGTATTTATCTCGGAGAAGATGTCTCTGTTGATTCAAGAAACCACTCGAAACCTGAGTCAGAGGAGACGGTTCTGGGTATCAAACTCAAGACCTCCTGAACGCTAGACCCTAGTGTTAACCACTACACAAACCCAGTTCGGTAACATAAAGAGACCAGGGTGAGTTTAAAATAAAATTATTAAGAAATCATTTATTTTGTTGCATAACTAGAGGGTTTCGTTTTTAGAGACCTCAGTTGCAAAAGGTGTTTGAACCCATATTTAAAAGTGTTGACTTATGAGTCGCAGTCATTTTTTAGAAAACAGAATAAATGAGACAATCTTGACAGGTAAAATTGGTTGTTGTTATTATTTACGTCCTTACCGTATATCGTTCCTATTTTGTATGACTTTTCTAAGGTTTTTAGAAAGTCGACGAAAATTGGGTTCCATTTGGCCGAAAACGAGCTATTCGATATATAAGTTAATTCTCTAAAGTGAGATCATTTGTTGTGAAGTTTATTTTGCGCCAGTGACGCCTATGATTTTTTGCTCTATCCGTGGAATGCCAGGTGCTGGTGTGCGTGTTTTCGTTTGTTGCCGACCTGAATGAGAGGCCTGAGATGAGGGATTGTCTATAGTCAGCACGGTGGGATTAAAAGGCTGATTGCCCCTCTGATTTTGGAAAGATCACAGTTTTGAAGAAGTAGGGCTGTGTTCTAATAAACACCATCAGGTACTCCCTTATAATTTAATTATACTGCAGTCAATAAGTAAATATTTAACAGGCAAATTAATTACCGCTTGAAAATTTTTATCTTAACGCCTGTTATAGCGAAATTGTCGGCAGTGCTATTTTATGAACATCAATATCATTGATATAAGTAGAATTGAATTACATACCCTTTCATTATTCCTAGTAAAGTACCGCACAAGTTTTAAAATTTGATTTGGACGTCGCAAGTAGTTCCGGGATGCAACAATTTGGTCAAAAGAGACACCGCGCTTGTTATATTTTGTTGTTGATCTGAATTACTTGTATTACTTATTCAAATTATAAATAATGTAGTCTGTACGTATGCAACCAAATTATTTCCATTATGTATATATAACATTTTCTTTAAGAAAACGATATATAACGAGAGAACCGGACCTATAAATAACAGAAAAAACTAAAATAAACGAAACAAAAACATTTAATTATCTATGCCCCGCCACCTTCAAAGAGGAACAACAGCAGAAGGAATGCAAAATAGATTAAACCAGAGCGTGGCTTAAACAATTTAATGGGACGCATATTACAAAGAACACTAAAAAATAATTTTTGACACTATGGTTAAACGAATTATGACCTACGGAGCTGAGTACTGGATAATCAAGAAAAGAGACCAAAGTAAAATCGAATAATTGCCGCAGATAGGGTTACCCAAAGAGATAAAAACAAGGATGTTGTTCGATCTTCGTAATTTGTAATTAAAATCAACTCAGTTCCAACATTAGAAAAATGAAATAAATTAACCTATATTTCAAGTAGTTCTCAGATAATAAAAACGGACAGTTGGAACAAATAAATTTTTAACAAAAAGTGAACAGTTATAACCGTGAGTGGAAATAAAAATCTATATAAATGCAAATAAACTAAACCTCAACGTTCCGTAAATAAAAATTCACAAGAAGGGTTCTTCGGATGTTGCAAAAATAAAAAATCAAAAAAGCTGCCACCATAGTACCCAAATCCAGCACGGTTTTTCAGATTACCGGGTGGAATTCTTAACGGTTTTCTAACGATCACATACAAAAAAAACGCGAAAGCTAAAAGTTTGAAATGGAAGCTTGTGATTGGTAAAAGGGACCATTGAAAGGGAACAATATATAGTTAACACACGAAAATCTTTATCTTTATTTGTGAAACGGTGTCGCAATATATAAACCTCTACAATCAGCAATAAGACCAAGTTCCGTTAAAAATGTATCTGAGACACGAAGTAGATTACGTGCACAGTCAACATAAAAAATCTGAAGTGTTGTCAGCTACGTCAAAAATCTTAAAGAATTACAAAACGCGAACGTAACATAAAATTTAATTAAAAATCCGGGAGCTTTTCTACCGAGTTAGAGAAGGCAAAACTTAACAGATTCTGAGGCAGGGAAACACGAAAAGGTTACCTACAAGTTTAAAAGCCAAGCGATTCGTTATAGCAAACGCCCTGGTCGACTTGAAGCCTTCAAGGAATCGAAGTTCAGCGTATACCGAGCGCTTGAGGACTGGAAGATTACAAAATCCTAAACTGAAAAGGCAAAAAACCGCAGAAATATTATTAAAAGCAGAGATAATATTTAAACATTTTAAGGAAGTGAAGTTCTAAATTTACATTTTATAACTTCAGTATATCAGTAAAATGAAATTTTTATAACATTTAACGTAAAATTAAAATTTACGACCTAGAGTACCTGCCTTAAAAAGTAAGCCACTCAACTTTGTGTTTACATGTTTGCAGACAAGAATCTATGGGAGCTATTCTAGACAGGTCACTGTGTCTAGAGTAAATTTTTGTAGAATTCATCTAATTTTGTAATTAAATATAACTCAATTTTTGTTTTAAAAATAAATTTACATAAACTGTGAACCTTTGTTAATTATTGGATGTTAATGTCGTTGTTGGTGGAAACCTACAAAATTGAAATAAATATTAATATAAAATTTTCAATTTACCTGCGAGTAAAGATTATAACAGTACAATCAATATAGTGTACTGAAAGAAGGGCATTGACCCTTAGGTCTAAAAATACGTTGGTTAACTAACTAAATACCAGTTCAATCAAAATAAAGAACGGAATAAATATAATTAGAGCAAATTGCTCAAAATTTTCCAAAGGTAACCAATAATATCAGCACTTATGTCAAGAAAAACTGGCGTATATGGTACGGCTGTTAGAAGGACGACACCTGGTACTATAGCCCTATAGGGCGACGACAGCGAGGGAGACCAAGAAGATCATTTAGACATGAGGTAGATCAAGCAAGTAGCTGCAATAGTAAAGAAAAATGGACGAACCGGTTGCGAGAGGGTAGACAGCGACAACTGTAATACCCTGAAGTTATTCAATTCCTGCCAACAATTTAGATTATATTTATAGCAACTTCGTGATGATCGCCTGGTTCATTGATAACTAGATCCTTATAATCTATGTAACCCAAAACTCTAGCAGTTTGTAAACGGTTCCTATACAGTTTCTCCGTAGGAGCTAGGTATTTGCAAGGGGGTCTAAACTTTTGCCTGTTATTCTATCTCACGAGTTTTTCCGCCTTTTCTTCCCTCTAAATACTAAGTGCGAATCTGAGCTGCCTTTAGCTTGCTTTTCCAAGCACAGGTACTATTTTAGTTGACTCATACCGTCATACGCTGAGCCGACAACCTTGTAGTAGACAGGTACACCGACTTTCGCCGTAATTTGGGTACTATCGCCCGTTTAGACCATATATAAAGATCTTCCTCATACATTATATACATGCAGTTACAAAAAAAGTGGCGCACTAATTAAACTGGCACATCTTTTTCTATTTTTCAAGAAAACTAATTTTTTTTCATTTAATTGACTAATTTAATTAATAAGGAGAGATTTTAATAACGCATAAAAATAAAGAAAAACTAGAAATACAACAAAATAAAAACAAAAACGAAAAATCATAACACAAAGCAGAGCAACAATTTACTACAAATAAATCCTTTTTTTTATGTTAATAACGAGCATGGCCTCCACGAGCATTGACGAGAGCCCTAATGCGTCGAGGCATACTTCGAATTAAATTTGCAATTACATTTTGGTTCATACTTTCCCATTCTTCTGCAAGTGTTTGTCTTAGCTCTTGTAACGGCCCTGGGACTACAGGACGGGCTTTTACACGACTTCCTAATTCCTCCGAGGCATGTCCAATGGGATTCATGTCCGCGCTCATTGAAGGCTATTCTAAACAGGCAATTCCTACTTCTTCAAGATACCGGCTGGCACAGCTTGCCTTATGTGGTCTTGCGTTATCTTGCATAAACAAGAAATTTGGTCCAATAAAAGGTGCAAAAGAAGCAACATTTTCCTGAAGAATGAAACCATTCGCGTTTAAAGGCCGTTCTTGAAGAATGAAAAGCTCTAACAAAATTCCAGCCCAAACAATCACAGAGCCTCCCCGAAACTTTTCTTGTTCAACGACAGTGACTGGAGTAAATCTTTCCCCTCGTCTTCTCCATACTCTATTGCGTGCATCTGGCGATCGCAAACAAAATCGAGACTCATCGGAGAAAAAGACGTGTCTCCAATCGTTTTCTTCCCATTCCTGATGAATGCATCAAACTCTGCTCTATTTTGTTTGAGCTGTCTTGTGAGTCATAGTACTTGATTGGGTCTTCTTGAATTCAAAGCATATGCCCTCAACCTTTGTCTCACTGTCTGAGCACAGACAGTTGTATGACGAACAGCTCTTAACCTTCGAGATAGTTCTACAGCTGTTTGGTGATGATTTCGGAGACTTTGGAGTATTAAAAATCGATCGTCTCTGGCAGATGTTGCTCTAAGGCAACCTGAACCAGGACGCTTATCGTACCTTTGGGTCGTACAGTAACGATGAACTTCCCTACGAACTGTTGTTTCAGGTTTTCCAATAGCCCGAGCAGCATATCGAACGCTTCGGCCATCGTCTACTAACGCCACGACTCTTGCCACCTCTTCGGCAGTTATTTGCATTTTCAGATATAACTAACTTTAATTCACTTCGAACGACCGATAAAAAGCATGTTTTGCAAAAAGTCTCAATAGAAATAGGTTCCCAGTATATAAGAAGTTTGATTAAAACTGAAGAAGAATACTGAAGTTGAAATAAAACCTTTTTTAGGATATTAATTTTAATACTTATGACAGAATATCTCACAGCCATTTCAATGCGATTTACGTTAATCCTAAACTTCATTCAAAAAGGTGGTAAAATTGAAGCGCGCCACTTTTTTTGTAACTTAGTTTATTTTCTTTCAAACTGC